>JARQOD010000862.1:0-120192 GCA_033576555.1 Oophaga sylvatica
TAGGGATTGAGCTTAGTTTTATTGTAGGGACAGATATCCCTTTCTTTCCTTAGTGTTTGTAGCAGAACATAACACTAATACTTTTATTCTTTTTTTCTACACAGTTACCGAGCGTTCATTTTTTCTCACACCGTATAGAGCTGTACGCTCCTCACACACTAACGTGTACCGGCTGGTATCATGGACAAATACATGCTGACTATCTGTGTGTGACTCCGGAAATATACGGAGATTGAATTTTCCCCTACACTATATACACCTGGTATCTTCTGATGCAGTACCTTTTTTCTGCCTTTTGTATTCTAGTCAAATCCATACGGAGAGCGCGTCTGTGTGTGACTCCGGAAATATATACGGAGATTTAAAATTACCCCTACACTGTATACAGCTGTACGCTTCTGATACAGTACCCTTTTTCTGCTTTTTATATTCTTGTCTAATCCATACTGAGCCTGAGAGCGTCTGTGTGTGACTCCAGAAATATATATGAAGATTGAAATTTTCCCCTATACTATGTACACCTGGTATCTTCTGATACAGTACCCTTTTCCTGCTTTTTATATTCTGATCTACCGTATATACTCATGTATAAGCCCACCTGTGTATAAGCCGACCCCCCCCCTAATTTTGCCACAAAAAAATTGGAAAACTTATTGACTCGTGTATAAGCCGGGTGTATAAGTTGCGGTCCTGCTCTGTGCTCCCCCATCCAGCTCTGTGCGCCCCCATTCTCCTCTGTGCTCCCCTCCTCCTGCTCCATTATCCTGTCCTGCTCGTGCTTTCCATCCTCCCCGTCATGCTCCGTGCTCCCCCATCCAGCTCTGCACTCCCCCATTCTCCTCTGTGCCCACCCCCGTCCTGCTCCGTGCTCTCCGTCCTCCCCCCGTTCTGTTCCGTGCTCTCCGTCCTCCCCCCCCCCCCGTCCTGCTCCGTGCTCTCCGTCCTCCCCCCGTTCTGTTCCGTGCTCTCCGTCCTCCCCCCCCCGTCCTGCTCCGTGCTCTCCGTCCTCCCCCCGTCCTGCTCCATGCTCCCCATCCTCCCCAGTTCTGCTCCGTGCTCTCCGTCCTCCCCCGTTCTGCTCCATGCTCTCCGTCCTCCCCCCCCATCCTGCTCCATGCTCCTTGTCCTCCTCCATGCTCCCCCCATCCTCCTCCATCATACTCACCCTCCCCGTGCCATCGCTGAACGTCCCAGCCGGCAATCCTGCGTTCTCCCCGGCTTCCTGCAGCTCTCCAGCACTGAGCGGTGATGTAATACCGCTCATTAAGGCCATGAATATGGAGGCCACGCCCATGGGAGTGGCGTCACGTCCATATTACATGACCTTAATGAGCGGGTATTACGTCACTGCTCAGCGCTGGAGAGCTGCAGGAAGCCGGGGAGAGCTGCAGGAAGCCGGGGAGAACGCAGGATTGCAGGGACGTTCAGCGATGGCACGGGGAGGGTGAGTATGATGTCCCAGCCACCGGCTCCTGCCGCCGCATCCCCTCCCCCGCTGGTTTCTGCCCTATGACTCATGTATAAGCCGAGGGGGCATTTTCAGCACAAAAAAAGGTGCTGAAAATCTCGGCTTATACATGAGTATATACGGTAATCCATACTGAGCCTGTGAGCGTCTGTGTGTGACTCCGGAAATATATACGGAGATTTACAATTTTCCCCTATACTATATACACCTGGTATCTTCTGATACAGTACCCTTTTTCTGCTTTTTAAATTCTGGTCTAATCCATACTGAGCCTGAGAGCGTCTGTGTGTAACTCCGGAAATATATACAGAGATTTACAATTACCCCTACACTGTATACAGCTGTATGCTTCTGATACAGTACCGTTTTTCTGCTTTTTATATTCTGGTCTAATCCATACTGAGCCTGAGAGCGTCTGTGTGTGACTCCAGAAATATATACGGAGATTGAAATTTTCCCCTATAATATATACACCTGGTATCTTCTGATACAGTACCCTTTTTCTGCTTTTTATATTCTGGTCTAATCCATACTGAGCCTGAGAGCGTCTGTGTGTGACTCCGGAAATATATACGGAGATTAAAATTTTCCCCTATACTATATACACCTGGTATTTTCTGATACAGTACCCTTTTTCTGCTTTTTATATTCTGGTCTAATCCATACTGAACCTGAGAGTGTCTGTCTGTGACTCCGGAAATATATACGGAGAATTACAATTTTCACCTTCACCATATACAGCTGTACGTTTCTGATACAGTACCATATATCTGCTGGTATTTTTGGTAAATTTTCCCAAACATGAGGAAGTATGGTGGAAGAGGACATGGTCGGAGGGGGCCAGTTGGTACTGATGGTGGTGGTGGTGCATCTGCTGGTAGTGCCAAAAGCACAATAGCACCTAAGGCAGGAGGTGTTGAGCCTACATCATCGTCTGGCTCCAGAAGGCCTGGAAGGCTCCCTTTTCTGGGAGTAGGTAAACCGCTTTTAAAGCCGGAGCATCAGGAACAGGTTTTGGCTTACATTGCCGAAACAGCGTCCAGCTCTATCGCCTCCTCTTCTGAAGTTTCAAAAAAATGCAAGCACTGAATCGTCAGTGCAGGCTCCTGGTCAGGAACAACACCTTTCCTTGTGTCCTTCACCCCCACCAAAAGTGAAGGATGCGGCAGGCTGCACTTCAGATTACTCCATGGAGCTCTTTTCACATACCATGCCTGGGTTAGCAAGTCAAATCCTGAATTCTCCAGTCCAACATGAATCAGAGATGGAGTGCACTGATGCACAGCCACTGCTAGATGATTCTGCTGGTACATTCACCCAAAGCACTACATTGCCCTCGCAGTCTACTGAGCCAGAATCTGACTCTGATGAAACTCAGGTGCCCCTTCCCGCATACTATACCACCTTACACGGTGAAACAGAAGAAGGTGCAGATGAAATTGAAGAGGAGGTGATGGATGACCCAGTTGTTGACCCGGATTGGCATCCATTGGGGGAAGAGGGTGCCGCTGCCAATAGGTCAGAAGAGGAGGAGGATACGCAGCAGGCATCGACATTGCAGCTGCAGTTATCAGGCAGGCACGTAGCAGTCCAAAAATTTGTTAAAAAAAACAAAAAAGAGTTGCAGGACAGCTTGGCCAGACGGTCAAATTAGCACAGTGTGCAAGCCCTGAAACTTTATCCCATAGTAGGAAGAGTGCAGTGTGGCACTTTTTTGACAAAAATCCTATTGATGAGGCAAAGGTTATCTGTAAGAAGTGCGGAAGGACCTTTAGCCGAGGGAAAAGTCTCAGAAATTTGAATACCAGTTGCATGCTTAGACATTTAAACACCATGCACTTGCAAGCGTGGACGGACTACAAAACCTCAGGTAGCACATGTGCACCTGCTCCGACTGAAGGTAGCCAGCAATGCTACATCGCTTCCCCCACTGTAAGCCCACAGGTTAGCACACCACCAGTAAGAAATGTTGGTATCGTCGCAAGGCCAAAGCAGTCAGGGAATCACAATGTTTTTGCAACCAAAGACTGAATCTAGGCCATCACCATCACCAACCCCCTCTCATGTCCACCGCTAGTTCCCCCCATATGCAGCTCTCAAGTCCAGCTCACCCTAGCAGACACTCTGAGTAGGACAAGAAAGTACTCATCCTCTCATCCGCGTACACTGGCTTTGAACACCTACATTGCCAAACTGATCTCATTAGAGATGATGCCCTTCCGTTTGGTTGAAAGCGCAGCCTTCCGAGAGCTCATGGCCTACGCTGTCCCACGCTATGACCTACCCAGTCAGCACTTCTTTTCTAAGAAAAGCCATCCCTGCCCTCCACCTGCATGTGAAAGACCGCATTGTCCATGCACTCAAACAATCAGTGAGTGGAAAGGTGCACCTCACAACAGATGCATGGGCCAGTAGGCATGGCCAGGGCCGTTACGTGTCCATCACTGCGCACTGGGTTAATGTGGTGGATGCAGGCTCCACAGGGGACAGCGGCGGTGGGACAGTGCTAAATAGCCCACGGTATAGGCAACAGTTGGCTGTAGGCGTTTGACCCTCCTCCAGAAGCGAAAGCTCGTCGACAGAGCGCAATCGCACGAGCACTCCATCCGCAGCTGCCAGTGTTGCACACGAGGTGTCCCACTATTGAACAGCTAGTGGTAAGCGTCAGCAGGCTGTTTTAAAGATGATGTCTTTGGGTGACAACAGACACACCGCGGAGGTACTGGCCGACTACTTGCAGCGAGAAACTGAGTCATGGCTGGGCAGTCTACATCTTGAGCCAGGCAATGTAGTCAGTGATAACGGCCGTAATTTTGTGGCGGCCATAGCTCTGGCAAAACTCAGACACATACCTTGCCTGGCTCACACCTTGAACCTGGTGGTGCAGTGCTTCATAAATAATTATCCGGAGTTAACAGCCCTGCTCCATAAGGTGTGAAGACTGTGCTCGCACATCCGTCGCTCGCCCGTAGACTCCAGTCGTATGCAGAGGCTGCAGCGATCGCTCCACCTCCCCAAGCATTGCCTAATCATAGACGTTGCAACAAGGTGGAACTCCACCATGCACATGGTTGAGAGGCTGTGCGAACAGAGGCAGGCTGTAATGCATTTGTGGGAGGATACACGGGCAGGCAGTTTGAGGGCAGACATGGAGTTGTCGGGTGTGCAGTGGTCAAAGCTGAAAGACCTCTGTAAAGTCCTTCAGTGTTTTGAGGAATGCACACGGCTGGTAAGCGCAGACGACGCCATTATTCCTAAGCAAGAGCATTCCACTTATGCGTCTGCTCATGCAAACTTTGACGCACATTAAGGATCAGGCGTCTGCAGAGGAGGAGGAGGGAAGCCTTGATGACAGTCAGCCATTGTCTGCTCAGGGAACTGTCCCTGGATGAGGTGGAGGAAGAAGAGGAGGAGGATGAGGGGGTGATTATTTTGTGGAGGAGGATGCTTCTCGGGGCAAAGAGAAAATGTTGGCTTGCCAAGGTCAGGTACAGCGTTTGTGCGTGACTGGAGGGATGTGGATTTAGCATGAAAGTGCTCCTCCACCCCACCAGTGGCAGTGCATCATTGACACCTGGAACATTGGCCCATATGTGTGATTATGTCTTGCGGATCCTAAAAGGGGACCCCCGCATAGCCAAAATTATGAAGGATGATAAATACAGGTTGGCCAGCATCCCGACCACGCTATAAAGGAAAATTACAGAACATCAGCCACAGGAGAACCTAGCTAATTTGGCGAAAAAAAGCAACTCTGGTAAAAACCGTTTGTTAGAGGCATTCCCAGCACACAGCAGTGGTGCCAGGTTTCTACCACGAGCCGTACTGGGCCAAATGGAAGGTTGTTGCGTGGTGCACACAGCCGAAGGGCGTTGGAGACAGGGTTTCAAGACCATGTTGTTGACTGATTCCTCGAGTACCGCTCACACTACTGTTAATACTGAATCGATTTGCAACAGACAGGAGACAGCATGTTGTCAACTATTGGTTTCAAATTACCTCTCCTCCCCTATCGATGTTCTCCCTACAGTTCATTCCCCTTTGACATGGCCTGTAAACTGGACACCTGGCCTGAATTGGCACAATATGCCTTACAGGAGCGCGCTTGCCCTGCAGGTATGTGCTATCAGAAAGAGTCTTCAGTGCTGCTGGATCAATCCTGACGAAAGAGGACCCCGCTGTCGACCAAAATTTGTTGGTGATCTCACCTTCATTAAAAATGAACCATGCATGGGTTTCAAAGGATTTTGTCCCACCTTCCCCTGATACACAAGGTTGCCAGCAAAATGGCTCGCTTTGTCCTCCTACTACCTCCGACTTCTCCAAATTTCCTCCATTTGAGCTGCTGAACGTCCAGCCTAGACCTCAAATTGCCAGTTTTTTTTTCCACCTCCCTAACTGGGCTATTCCTTCCCCCCCCCCCCCCCCCCCGGGGCCGGCGTCAGCACCTGGCGCGCCCGGGCAAGGCGGGGCCCTGAGCAGGTAGAGGGCCCACCCCTCGCAGTCAGAGACATCGGCGTACTATGAGGGGCCCTGTGCCAGTGCCGTCGCCCACGAGTGAGCCCCCCCTGCTAGCTCAGGGCCAATACTTACTCTCCCTGCTCCACCGCTGTGACGTTCCCGCGTTTCCTTACAGTGACATTCATGTCAGAGAGCACAATGAGTCACGTCTGTACGCCCTCTGCCTGAACAGTGACAGTGCAAAGATGGAAGATGGCGACCACTGAGGAGTCCAGAGTAGAGCATGCCCAGCGAGGAGAGGTATTTCATTTTTTTAAATGTTTGGAGCAATACAGTCATGGCCAAAAGTTTTGAGAATGACAAAAATATTAATTTTTTACAAAGTCTACTGCTTCACTTTTTCTTATGGCAATTTGCATATACTCCAGAATGTTATAAAGAGTGATCAGCTTAACAGCAATTACTTGCAAAGTCAATATTTGGCTAGAAAATGAACTTTTATCCCCCAAAACAACATTTCAACATCATTGCAGCCCTGCCTTAAAAGGACCAGCTAAACCTTCTTTTCAGTGATTGCTCCATTAAACACATGTGTGGGTGTTGATGGAGGACATGGCTGGAGATTCAATCTGTCATGATTAAGTAAGAATGACACCACTGGACACTTTAAAAGGAGGCTGGTGCTTGGATCATTGTTTCTCTTCTGTTAACCATGGTTATCTCTAAAAGAAACACGTTTCATCATCATTGCAATGCACAAAAAAATGGCCTACAGGGAAGAGTATCGCAGCTAGAAAGATTGCACCTCAGTCAACAATCACGCATCATCAAGAACTTCACGGAGAGAGGTTCCATTGTTGCCAAAAAGGCTTCAGGGCGCCCAAGGAAAGACCAGCAAGCGCCAGGGTCCTCCTTAAAAGTGTTTTCACCTGCGGGATCGGGCTACCAGCAGTGCAGAGCTTGCTCAGGAATGGCAGCAGGCAGGTGTGAGTGCATCTGCACACACTGTGAGGGGAGACTCTTGGAGCAAGGCCTGGTCTCAAGGAGGGCAGCAAAAGAAGCCACTTCTCTCCAGAAAAAACATCATGGACAGACTGATATTCTGCAAAAGGTACGGCAGTGGATGCTGAGGGACTGGGGTAAAGTTATTTTTCTCTTTGAATCCCCTTTTTCGGTTGTTTGGGACATAGGAAAACCTCATTCGGAGGAAGACAAGGTTTAGCGCTACCACCAGTCTTGCTCATGCCAACGTTAAGCATCCTTAAACCATTCATGTGTGGGGTTGCTTTCCCAAGGGAATCGGCTCTCTCACAGCTTGCCTAAAACAAAGCATAATAAAGAATGGTACCAGAATGTCTCCAAGAGCAACTTTCCCAACCCTCCAAGAGAAGTTGGCGATAACAATGCCTTTTCCACATGATGGAGCACCTTGCAAATTTAAAACAAAGGTGATAGCTAAATGGCCCGGAACAAAAAAGAATTTTGGGTATGGCCTGGAAACTCCCCAAATCTAATCCCATTGGAAACTTGTGGTCAATCATCAAGGAAAGGGGTGGACAAACAAAACCTAAAAATTCTGACAAAAAGAAAGATTGTTTTTGCAATTTGGACTGATCAGTCAGGATTTGGTTCCAAATTATTGAGAGCAGCCAGGGAGAATTGCAGAGGTCCTGAAGAAGAAGGGTCAAACTGCAAAATATTGACTTGCTGATTTAACTCATTCTAACTGTCAATATAAGCTTTTGTTTTCCATATGTTTGCAATTATTTTCTGTCTGTGATAAAAACTTGTCAAACACACATAAAAACCAAGGGCAGCAATCTGAAAATATAATATTTGTGTCATTCTCAAAAACTTTTGGCCAGATGTATAACAATTCAATAAGGGTGAAAGATGGCTACGACCTAGGACGGGGGCTCTATGGAAAAGTTAAGATTTGTGTACCTTTGTTTGTTACTTATTTTTGGTTAGTAAAGTGCAGAATTTGTTTGTAATACTCTTTGTAATGTGTTTTTTAATGTTTTTTTTTGTAAGCGTTTGTAAGGCTGTGATACCATAATTTCCCCGGGATCAATAAAGTGTATCTTTTCGAGGGTTTCACTGTCAAATGTTTCCTGTGTTTACCCCTTACAATAGGTACAACAGCCCTGGTTTTTCAAAAACCTTTTGTAAAACCGTATGTAATACTTTGAGGATATGTCCCACGGGGCGTACTGGCAGCGTTTGGGACAAAGCGGAAAAAAACCCCTCCGCCCAAAGCGCTGCGGTGAAACGTGGATGAGCATGTGTTTCATGAACACATGCAAAATCAGCGAAACCTATCCAAAGACGGGTTATTTACTTGCGGAGACGGGTCCCCCAAGATAAATAGATTGTTTGCGGTCTGGAAAGAGCGCCACATGTAGGTTTGCGGGCGCCGGAAGGGGCCCTCCCACGCATGGGTGGAAACGGTGTTTTTCGAAAAAATCCCTCCCTCTGCTGTAACATCTGGAAAATGCTATTGGACATTGGGCGATGCAGCGCCAATTCGAAACAAAACGAATGTTTTTGAAACCGTGGAAACTTACCCTGAGGCGGTGGCACAATTGGTTGTGATGCGAGAAACTTGTGCGAGTCTTCGAATCATGCCGGGAAAATCGGACCGGGGGTTGCGGCTGAGTTTTTATGCAGCCGACACTTGGTTCGTGTGCCGCGACAGCCCGGGGGGGTAAAATGCGAGGGGACTTGCGCAAGTTTCTGGGGAATAACACCAAGTGTGACACCGGCTAAAGGCTCTTCCAGACAAAATTATAAATGCCATTCAACTGGAACCCGGAGGGGGTATCTTAAAAGAAATCCTAAAAAAAAAGGCAGTATTATATAGAATAATAAGTTTTGCACCATGCCTAAACAAATAATTCAGGACTCTTTAGTTCTTAAAGGTGCAAGGTGGAATTTGGTTGACTATGTGACGAGTAAAAGCCCTAAGAAGCTAAAACACCATTGACACTTTAACGCCTTTCGCGAAAAGATCATAGGTCACAGCCCTGGTTTTCAATGATTACGGTTTTGCCAATGTAATATATCATTAAGGTCAGTTTCCATGCACATTATCTTTGTCATTTTTTTACCTGCAGCCCAAAGGATTTTGCTTAAAGGAGTCCTACAAAAGGCACTTTCACAGAAAAAAACCAACTATTGCACCTTTGCCCAAATAGATCAACAGATAAACCAAAATTTAATTAGTAGGAAAATTATTGAACTATTCATAAATATATGAATTCACCTCGGCCATTTTCCTCCCATGATAAAAATTCGTCAAGGAGGCTTTTGGGAATTTCTGTGTTCGCTCATACTCAAGATGGATACAGGTCTGGTTGCAAGTGTGGTGAATAAGGGCAGTGATGCTTTTAAAAGGGAACTGTCACCCCTTTATTGCCCAAAGAGATACGGCCACCGCCCATCGGGGCTTTATCTACAGAATCTGTAATGCGGGAGATAAGCCCCGATTTTACCTGAAAGTGAAGAAATACGAGTTATATTTTACCCTGGGGGGTCCACCGTCCGGTCCATGGGCGGGGCGGGAGGCCTCCTGACCTTTCCCGGCGCCTGCTGTTGGTTTTGGTAGCGAGGGAATAGCAAAAAACGGCAATAACCAGAGAGGCTGGAAACCTATTGGATTCAGTAACCAACTAACCACAACAAAGGTAGCCGTTTGGAGCGTTCCTATGTTGATCCTAGATGCTGTCACAGCTTTAGAGATAACTACACCTAAAAGGCAGAAAGATGAAAGCTATCTGCCCCCGGGGAAAATCCCCAAAGAAAATAGGAAGCTCCCAAAAATTTAAGAGGTTAGACGAGAAAGAACAAGGACCCAGACAGAAAATAGAATTAGCAAAGCTGGGGCCCAATCGTTAGACAGAAAAGACAGGAAAGGGTTTCTCAGGAACCAAAAAAAACCCAAAAAAAAACCAACTCTTCTGATTGCAAAAACACCCCGAGATCAAACGATCTCTCCACCTATTTCAGATTCTGGTGTAAACAAAACTAAGCCCCAAACCCTGAATTTAAAAAGGAAAAGCAAATGAACAAATAACGTGGCTTCAGAAAACTGAGGGAGGGCACAACCCCGGGGGGACCTGGCTGACCCAACAGAAGTGCAGGGCCCAATGCAAAACAGAAAAACAAAAAAAAAAAGCAAAAAAAAATTTTTAGATAGCAGAAGATGCAGGCAAGACCCCAAACAAATTTTCCAAAAAGAACCGGAAAACCCCAAAAAAGGGGACAAGAACTTTTTATCACCCCCCATAAAAAGGGGGGAACCCCCCTTTTATCGGGCCCCGTCATAACCCCAAATTGCCTTTTTCCCCTAAAATTTTTAGAAAAGCCAAAACCCCCAGAGGGAGCCTTTCCAAAAACCATCTTTTAGCACTTTTATAACACCCGCCCCTAAAAGTTTTGCTCCCCCTTCCCCAGGGCATTTTCAGTGCGCCTCCCCCAGGAGCCAGCGAGACGGAAAAAAGACCCGGCTTCGCTAAAAGGGGGAGGGGAAAAGGTCCAACCCGGGGACCGCGATGCCCATCGGCCGGGGGGGGGGTTTAGCCCCTGGGGAGTATAATTAACTTTTTTTTTCTTTTTCGGGGCCCCACGGGGGCTTTCCCCCAGCATTCCAGAATGTTAAGAAAACCCCCCGGAGGCGGGGCCGCATTCAGGGGGCAAAAAGGGGGGGGAACAGTTCCCCTTTTTAAATACCCCCAAAACCCCAGTCATTCAGAAAAACTACGGGGTTTTGGCATACCCCTTTTTAAAGGTTTTTGTCCCATTTTTGGATACTGCACGGGGTTTAATTAAAAAAAAAAACACTAGAGGTTTTTTCAGGTAATTTTCCCGGGGGGCGTAACAAAACCTGATTATTTTTATATCTATTGTTTTTTTCGGAAAAATGGTGTGTGCCGCACAGCACACCCCCCGTCCACAGACAGCGGCCCTTTTCCCGACCGAGGGGTCTTGGGGGCGAGTCATATAGCCGCTTCATTAAAACCCCGCTTGCGCATGTGCATTTTCCAACGGGGGGGGACTTCCCCCCAGGGAAGAGGGGCAGTGGCGGCACCTGCGAACCCCCTTTTAGAATTATCCCCGACGGCACCTGTGGGGGATGTGGATAAGGTCCCAAACCGTGCAACCAATGGGGCCCCGCCCCACACCCCTCAAAAAGGTGCCTTAAATTTTGCAGCACACCTCTCCGGGGGGTTACTCAAATTTAAAAGGCCATTCAAAAATTTGGGAAATTTTCAAAGGATTGATGCTGCTGGACCCCATTGTTTCAGAGCCACCACACACAGACTTATCCAGGAGGGGGGGCTAAATTCGAATTCCTTGTGTAAACCCCATCATGACCATTAAAAAACCCCAAAAAAACTTTTTCCCCGGGGGGGGGGGGAAAAAAAGAACTGAGTGTTGCTCAGGGGCCAAAGGGGTTTGGGGTTTTCAAATAAAAAAAAAAATTTAGCTTTTTTTTTGGAAAAAACAAGCCCCCAAAAGAGTAAGGGGGAAGGCCCACAATTTCCAAGGGTTTTGGGTTTTCTATTTTTAATTTTTTCCCCCCCCCTGTGGTTTGGGGGGGCCCCCATGTCATCTGGGGTTAAGGTTCAATTTTTTTCCAAAAAACCAAAAAAGTCAGCGCCCCCTTTCTCCCGGGGAAATTTTAACCCCCTTTTTTCCCCTTTATGACAAGCTTTTGGGGATTTTGGAAAAATTTTTTTTCCAGCAGGATTGGCACCTGTCCCACGGCCAAAAAAACCAAAGGGGTTTTAAAAACAACAGTTTCCTGTGTTGTTTGGGCCCCGCAAACTGCCTGCCCTTTCCCCCCCCTTTAAAAAAATTTTTATGGTAAAATTGAAATAGGAAGAAAAGAACACCACCCCAAACAATGCAGAGGGGGAAAGCTGAATCAAAGCAACCTGGGCTTCATAACCCCTCAGCGGGGCCCTTTTAATAAAAAACCCCTTTTCCATAAATAAAAAAATTTGAATAGATCATTTTTTTTTTAATGTTTTAATATAATAGGTTTTTCACTTTTGTATTGAAGCACTGAAAAAATTAACCCCGGTTTGATAGGTTTTTTTTTTAGAAGCCCCGGTTTGGGGTATTTTTGGAGTTTTGGTTGCCTCTTTTTTTTTTGGACTTTTTTTTGCCCCAGTTAGTAGGGACTTCTAGGGAAAAGGGTTTAACCCCGCTGAGGGGGGGGTTCCCCCTTTTACTTCCCCAAATGGGGTTTTCAACCTCAGCTGATAACAAGTTTAATTCTGGGAAAATAGGGTAACCCCGGTACCCCCAGTATAAACCCCCTTTTTAAAGTTTTGTTTTGTGGGGCAGCAAAATTTTTGTTGCCGGTTTTGGCTTTTTTAAAATTTTTTTTTTTTATGGTCGTTTATAATTACTTAAAAAAAAGTTGTTTTTTAATTTTGGAAATTTGCCCCAAAAATAACCAATTTAAAAATTCAAGCTTTTTTCCCCAACCCCCCCCCATGGTTTAAAAAAGTGGTGCACAGAAAAGGGAAAGGGGAAAAATTTTTCCCCTTTTTTGGGGAAAAACATACCAGCTTGGCTTTTCGGGGTAGGGGCTTTTTTCGCCATCCCCTGCTCCTTTTGGGAAATTTTACATGCAAATTGCCTTTTTCAAAAAAAAGGACTTTTATTTTGATTGGACTTGTAGGATCGCTACTTCCAATGGGTGGCGCTATAGAGTAAAAGTCCTCTTTTTTTGGGGTTTCTTTTTAAAAAGGGGCCCCCTTCCCGGGCACCCCAAAAACGGTTTTTGTCACTCCCACAAAGGGGAAAAAAACCCTTTCCCTTGGGGAAAAAACCCCAAAGCCTCCCCATTTTGGGCCCAAAACGTTTTCCCCCATTTTTGGGATGACGAGGAAAAATATCCGAAAAACCATTTTGAAAAGGGGGGATACAAAATTTTGGGTTTTTTTCCTTTAATAATTACAAGACTCTTTTTAAAGGGGGTTTTTTGGGGGCCCCTTTTAGGTTGGGTTATTTTTCCCAAAAGGGGGCGCTATAGGAAAAAGAAAAACCTTTTTTGAAAGGAATTTGGGGAGTAAGGAAAAAACCCCCTTTTAAAATGGCGCTATGACCCCAAAACCCGGTTTAAATGAATATTTTAAAAAAAAAATTTTTTAAAGCGATAATCCAGTACCACGTAAAAGATTGAAAGGGGCACTTTTTTTCCCGGTTTTAAAACACGGGGCCTTCTGTGAAAAGCATGTACGAAAAAAAACACCTACACTTAGGGCCCCATCCCCGCTGATGCTTTTTTATGTTAAAATTTAAAATCTTTTAAAAATAGATTGAAAAGGGCTATATGTAGGGGGACAAAAAAAAAGGGAAAAAGTTTTTAATTTATACTTTTTGGTTCTCGAGTACGATTTTTTTTATAAGGGGGTTAGTAATACCAACGACTCTAATTTAAAAATTTCCCCGGGTAAAACCCCAAATTTGTTATTGTTTATCTAATATTTTCTTTTTTCCACCCCTTTAAAAAAAAAAGTCTAAAAAAAAAAAAAAAAAGGTGTTTAAAAAAGGTTTAAAGGAAAAAATAAAACCTGTTTTCCCCTTTTTTCGTAAAAAAAAAAAAATGTATAAAGTAGGCATTTTTAAAACCCCACAACCGAAAAAACGCAATCTATTCAAATAAAAAATTTTTTAAACTGTAAGAAAAAGGGGAAAACCTTTTAATTTTTTTTTTTAAAAAATTTTTAATTTTTTTTATAACCACTAAATCACCAGTTATAAAAAACCCCGAAAAAAGAAAAGGGGAAAAAGAAGGAGGCCGTTCCAAAAAGAGGGCCCCAAGTTTTTGGGGTCTTGGATGCAATGTAGCCTGGAGAATGGTCGGGGGGAAAAAGGGTTTTCCAAAATGAAGAAAAGCATTAAAAAGGGAAAAATCACATTTTTGAAACTCCCGGGGCTAGGTGTGGGGGGGGAAAAAAATTTTCCATATTCGCCCCCTTAAAATTTTATTCCAGGTAAACTTTAACTCCCCCAAAATTTTTAAAATTTAAATTGGGGAAGCGGGGTATGGACAATTCTCCAAATTTAAAATCACAGTAGTTTTTTTTCAGCCCCAACGCGACAACCCCAGGCCAATGTTTTGATTTTAAACGTGCTCCCATCCCCTGCGGGTTTTTTGGCCCCTTTTTCCCCCTTTGGGCCCCCATCTAAGATTTTTTGGGGTTGGCAATTAAAAAGTGATATGGTAGATGGGCATTTTGTTAGGGTAAATTTTGCCCCCCCTTTGGGGAGGAATTTGGTAAATTTTTGTTTCCCCTTTTGGGTACAAGTTACCAGTGAGGCCCCCTTCAGTTTTTCCCCCAAAACGCAAAAAAAGGCACCCCTTGAAAACAAAAATTGATAGGTAAAAAAAAGGGCATAGGTTTTTTTGGTTAAAATTGGGGGGGTTTTTTTGCCATTATTAAAAAACCCTTTCAAAATAACCGGGGGACTTTCCCCATTTTCCCCTCATACCCGATTCTCCACATTCATCAAATATTATGGTTTCCTCCAGCTAGCCAAAAGAAATTTGGCCCCAAAATGGGGCACAAGGCCCCCCAAAAGGAAAAGTGACCTGGAGCTGGGGTGTGGGGGAGACATTTTGGGGTGTTTTAAAAAACCTTTTGGATTTTTTTTTTCCCCTTTTTTGTTACTCGTTAAAATTTGCAAAGGGGGCTGCCAGAGCAGTTTTTAGGTTTTTTTGCCAAAGTGTTTTTAGTGCAAAAAAAAACTTTCCCAAAAGGGGGCCCATTTTAACCTATTAATAGCAACAAAAGCGAAAAAATTGTTTTTTTTCCCCCAAGGCGCTCATACTCCATACAAAAAAAAAAGGGGTTTTTTTTGAAAATTTTTTTTCCATTTTATTTTTATTTACTAAAAATTTTTAAAAGGGGTTTTTCCAAAAATTAAAAACTTTTTTTTTTTTTGGAAAATTTTAAAAAAGGGAGTTTTGAAAAGGGAATATTGTAAAAGCTTGCTGCTGCTCCGGGAATTTTTAAAATTGGGGCCCCCTTTTTGTTTTAAATTTTAGCGCACGGGGAACCAATCAGGGGGTGACTGACTCCCTTTTGCAGCAATGGGCATGAGGGCCCGGGCAATCCCCGACAGCGTGGCAGGGGGAGCCCCCAAAGGTGAAACAGGGGGAGAGTCAACCACAGTTAGTTTTTAAAAAAAAAAAGCGCGATGGCCCCATTTAAAAGGCAAAACCCCCAAAAATTGGGGTTGGTCAGTTTTTTTTTTATGATTATGTTTCCCCGCAAGGTGGGGGGCAAAACTTTTGGATACCAAAAATTTCCCCCGGGGGCCCAAACAGACAGGGGGGGAAGGGGAAAGTTTTAGGTCCCCTTTAAAATACGTTTTTGGGCTTCAGGGGGTTCCCCGGGAAACAGGGGTTAGTCGGGGGATGGCTTTTTTTCATTATGAAGTAAAAAATTATAGGTCATGCAAAGAAGTCACAGGGGAACTGTTTTGGAGTAAGCCAACATCAATTTCTAGTAATGAAAAAATGTCTATTGAAAAAAAAATTTTTTACTTTTAATTTTTTTTTTTTTAGTAACTGGGGGCCATTAACTAGAGAAACATTTAATTTTCAGATGCCAAAAAAAGATGGGGCACATCGATCCTTTGAAGGGGATCCCATTAAACCCCAAAAACCTCCTTTCCTTTAAAAAAAGGGCAAAATTGAAAAGGGGGGGGGAAAAAAAAGGCAAACAGAAAAAAAAACCATTTTCCCCCTTCACAATGTGGAAAATTTTTTCCCAAATATTGATTTTCTAAAATCAGAGAAATTACACTAAGGAAAAAAAAAAAAATTTTTTGTTCAGAATTGGGAAAAAATTTTAAAAGGGAAAAAAAAATTTGTTAACAACTGAGAATTCCCCCAGGGGGGAATTTTTTTTTCCCCGTTCAAATGTTGTCCCCAATTTTTTTTAAAAAAAACACGCTCTTTTTTCTTAAAAATTCCACAGGGGGAAGCCATTTTCCTTTTGAATGTGACAAACATTTCAATCGGAAAAAGATTTTGCTGACAATCTAAGAATTCACACAGGGGAGAAAAAACCTTTCATTTTTTTTAATGCGGGAAAAATTTTAGTCGGGGGGGAACCAAACTTGTATACATAAGGGGAATTTCCACACAGGGGGAAAAGGCCCTTTTTTTTGTTTGAATGTGGGAATATTTCATCGGAAACCCCAAACTTGCTATAACTTGAGAATTCACACGGGGAAAAACCATTTTTTTGTTGAATGTTGGGAAAAATTTTTTTTAATGAAATCACATCTTGGGGTTAAAAAAGGGAGAAACACCCAGGGGGGAAGCCATTTTTATGTTAAAAGTGGGGGAAAATTTTATAATTTTAAAACACATCTTTTTCCAAAATTGGGGGGAAAACACAAGGGTGTGAAGCCAATTTTTTTGTTTTTGAATGTGGGGGGAAAAACTTTGCTGCAAAAAATTTAATTTTCTCGCATCAGAGAAAAATTCCACACAGGGGGGAAAACCCTTTTCATGTTCAGAAAAAAGGGGGAAAAGTTTTTTGAAAATCAATTGTTAGACATCCCGAGAAAAATTACAAAAAGGAGAGAAGCATTTTTAAATTTTAAAGTGGAAAAATTTTAAAAAAGAAATCACATCTCGTTAGACATTAGAGAAATTTTCTCAAGAAGAACCATTTTTTTGTTAAAAATTTTTCAAAAAACTTTGGGGGCAAAACCGGGGAATTGCAAAATTTTGAGAATTCACAAGGGTGAAGTTTTTTTTATGTTCAGAATGGTTTTGGAAAAAATTTTAGAGAAAATACTTTTTGTTAGACATCAGGAAAATTAACCCAAAAAAAGGGGAAGACATTTTATGTTCTGAATGGTTTTAAAGTTTTTAAAAAAATTTGTTTGTTAGGCATTTGAAAAAATTAAACAGGGGGAAAACATTTTCCTGTTTGAATGTTGGGGGAAAATTTGCTGAAAAGCTGATCCTTTTTAAGCTTTTTATAATTACACAGGAGAGAAAAACAAATTTTTTGTTTAGAAATTGGGGAAAGCTTTGCTGCAAAATCTAATCTTTTTACGCATTAACAATTCCCCCAAAGGGGAGAAGTTTAATTTTTTTTTCAGAAAAGTGGGAAAAATTTTTAAAAAAAAAGAAAATCTTGTTAGAAATCTGAGAGTTCACACAGGGGGAAAGCCAAAACCCGCTCACAATTTTGGGGGGAAAGTTATTGGGGGAAAAAATTAACTCACTAAAAAAACAAAGAAAATTACACGGGATTTTAATTAATTTTTTTGTTCAGAAGTTTTGGAATTTTTTTCAGACAAAAAAGCGCTCATTAAAGGGGTCAGAAAAACCACAAGGGGGAAAAGCCCTTTTTCCTGTTGAAGTGAAAAAAAATTTCAAACGGAAAAAAAACTTGGGCCCCCTTCTAAGAATTCACACAGGAGAGAAGCCCAAAATTTTATTTTTAGAATTTTGGGGGAAAGCTTTTGGGGGAAAATTTTTCTTGCTAAGCATCAGACCCCTTTCAACAGGAGGGGAAAAAAATTTTTTTGTTCGTATGTGGGGGAAAAGTTTTTTAAAAAGGGGGAAAAACTCTTGCACACATCGAAAATTCACAGGGGGGAAAAACATTTTTATGTTCAGAAATGGGGGAAAGTTTTATAAAAAAAATCAGCTTTTTTAGACATCAGAGGGGAATTTTCCCGGGGGAAGCCATTTTAAGTTTAGAAGTGGGAAATGCTTTTTTTCAAAATTGATCTTGCCGCATCAGAAAATTCCCCAAAAGGGGTTTTAAACCATTTTCATGTTCTTAAAGGGGGGAAAATTTTTTTTAAACACAAATCATTTTTAGGCTCGCATGCAAAAAAATTTACCAGGGGGAAAACCATTTTCTGGTTTTTAAGTGGGGAAAAGTTTTTTTTTGTAAAAAAAACCTTACTAAACATTTTTAAATTTTTTACAGGGGGGGGAATTTTTTTTTCTAAAAAGAATGTGGGAAAAGTTTTTTACTACATCAAAGTCACGCGGGGAGAAATTAAAATTTAAATTTTTTTTTAAAAATTTGGGGGAAAATTTTTTTTACAAATTTCATTTTTTATAAGAGAAAAACACGGGTTGGCCACTTTCTTTTAAATCAAATTTTTTGGCCAAAAATTTTCCCCTTTTCCCCCCCAAGGGGTTTCATGTTTTAAAAACCCCCAAATTTTTTAAATTTGACCATCGCCCTTTTTTGGTTTTAACTCTGGAATTTTTATGGATCCCAGGGTTCTGGCAAAATTTTCCCCTTTTCATATTGTACTTTTTGATAGTGGGAAACCCCTTTTTTTAAAAAATTGCATTTATTTTTTGAAATAAAAAGGGGGAAATTTGGAAAAATTTTTTTAAAGTTTTGTTTTTTCCAATTTGAAATTTTTTTTGCCCCCCTTAAAATCACAGGGTATGGGAAAAGTAAATTTTTTTAAAAGTAACCTTTTCCCCCGGGGTACTTTACATAGCACAATTTTGGAAAAAAAAAAAATTTTTTTTTTAGAAAATTTTTTAAGGGGTTTTTTTAAAAATTTAAAAAACATTTCCCCCTTTTTTAACAACCAATTTTTTTTGGGGGGCCCCATCACATTTTGAAGTCACTTTGGGGGTCTATAAAATTGAAAATCCCCCAAAATGCCCCCATTTTAAAAAAAACCCCCCCAAAAAGGGGGCTAAAAAACCACTTTTTAAAAAATTCATTAATCCTTAAAGGGCTTCAAAAAAATTTTTTGGGGAAAGTTTAAAAAAAAATAACTTTTTAATTTTTCAAAAAAAATTTTTTCTTCAGATACATTTTTTTTTTTTTAAAAAGGGAACAGGAAAATTGGACCCCAAAATTTTTGGGGGAAATTTTCCTGAGTACGCTTATACCCCTTTTATGCAGGAAAAACCCTTTTTGGGCCCTGGAAAAAATTTAAAAGGGGGAAGGGGCTGTTTTTTTTTTAATGAAAATTGGTTTTAAATTTTTTTTGGACCCCCTGTTTCCCTAAACAGGGAAAATCCCCAAATACCCCAAAATTTTGGGAAAATAACCCCAAAAAGGAAAATTTTAAAATGTGTGTTGAGCATTTTTAACCCCCAAAAATGCTTCATAGAAGTTTATAACGTAGGCATAAAAAAAAAAAAACTTTAAATTTTTTCCAAAAAAAAAATTTTTTTTTTTCCCCCCAAATTTTTTTTTTTTCCCCCAAAATAAAAAGAGGAAATTGGACCCCAAGAATTATTGGGGGATAGTGGGGGTTTTAAACCCCCGGTTTTTTGGCCCCCCCCGGCTAGTTCAAAAGGGGGAAAGGGCCCCCCCAAATTTTTGTTAGGGTTTTCGGGTTTTCCATGACCCCCGGGGGGCCCCAAAGGGGTGCCAAAAACAGTAAAAACCCCCCTTTAATGCCCCCCTTTTATAATAAAAACCCCCAAAATTTTCATTGGGGGGGCAGTGATCCTATTGTTTTTATGGGTGTGTCACAGAATTTTATCCCCTTGGGCAATGAGGACAAAAAAAAAAAATTTTTTTTCCCCAAAAATTTTTTTAAAATTTTTTACACAAGGGTTTTAAAAAAGGGGAACCCCAAAATTTTTTTCCCCAAAAATTTCTACTGAACGTCCCCCAAAAACCCCATATGGGTGAAGGGCTATTTTACCCCCTGGGAGGGGGCTCGGGGGAACGGAGGCTATTTGTTATTAAAATGAATGGGTTTTGTGCAAAAAGTCATGTGGTTCCACCTTTACAGCCCCCTTTTTTAAAAATTTTAGCACGGGCCAAAAAAAATTCCCCCGCACCCCGCTTTCACATGGCACACATGGATGTCATCTGTGTGTCTTTTGTTTTACGCCCCCTTTCCGGGAAGTAGCATTACGAAACGCGGGTTCCCGGCCCCGGGGTTTTCTGAGAAAGGCATCATCATTCTCCCCTTGGTTGTGTCGTGGGGTGCAGAGCAGGGGGGAATGATGAAAACCCTTTTTTTTAGACCCGGCGCCAGAAACAGCGCTTGCTGAAACGTTTTTCCTTGGCACTGTGCGCAAAAGCATGGCCCCAAAAATATTTCACCCCCCTGACTCTTGGTACTGGAAAAATCGGGGGGTGTGAAAGAGGGTTTTTACCGGGTTTCCTGTTTTTGGTGCCGGCAACCAAAAAAAAACACAAAATTCAAAAAAAAATTTTGCATATATTTTTTGAGCTTTTTGTTTTTTTTTATATTTTGGCCCCCAAAGTATGTGAGGTTTTTTTTTTGGGGGGGGAAAATTATGTTTTTATTGGTACCATTTTAGAGCACATTCATTTTTTTTTCGCTTTTTATTCCCCTTTTTGGGGGCAGAATTAAAAAAAAAAAAGCAAAAATTATGAATTTTTTGGGGGGGGCGTTTATACGGGGTTTCCGGTGGTAAAATGATTAAAAAAGGTTTATTCTTTTGGGGATTTTAAAAATTCACAATACCTTTTTGTTTGGGGGTGGTCTTAAGCAGACCATAAAGTATTTGGATTTTGTCAAAAAATTGGTTTTACCTTTTTTTTCCGGTTTTTTTTTGGTTTTTTTTTGTGTCCAATGATGCTTAGTCTGGGATTGCAGGTAATGAAGCCTTCGCTTTGGGGCCAAAACCCCCCCAGAAAAAAACCCAAAATTTTTTTGGGGGGTTTTAAGCAGACCCCAAAAAATCCCCTTGGGGAGTTTCAAATTTTTAGGACCCCCGAGTGGAGGATTGTGCCAAAAACAGGTTTTAAACTGTTTTTGGGGAAGGGCCCCCAAACCAATTTATTCATAAAATCAGTAATATAACCTGAGAGGTGGGGAAAAAATTTTTTTTTACTTATGTTCCCCTTTTCCTTAAGACATCATTTTTTCATTGATACATCTTTTTTCAAATATTCCCCTTAGAAGGGAAACTCATTAATCATTAAAAATTTCCTTATACGTGAAAGGCAAACCCCCATTACCCCCAATGAGCTCACCCCAACGAAAAAAGATGAGGGCTTTGGGTCCGGGGGGGTTTGGGGGGGTTCAGCCTTTCGACTTTCCCAAAATTCGAGTCGAACAAGTCCCAAGACTTCGCAAAAAATCGACCCGAGGGTCGAAAACCCGACCCCAATGCAAGTCAATGGGGAATAAAAGCGCAGTGAGGAGGACCGTAAGCACACCTACATGCCATTTAAATTTCCACAACATCAATTCTTATTACTTGAGTTTGTCAACCTTAATTAACTTATAAAAATGGGAGCGCATTGAAACTGGGGTTTTTTTTTGGCAAATTTTTTGGGGGGGAGGGCTGGCTCCAGTTTTCTTTTCCCGGGGCGAAAGAGTGGGCCCCTTTAAACCACAATTCATCTCCGATACGGCAGAGAAATATAGTATAGTACATGCCAAAAACTTACTTCTTACATTATGAGTGATATCTTTGTAAATCTAAATAGCTCCAAAACCGGTCAGTTATCCTCCATACAGATTATGGGCACCACATAGGGGCCGCCTACAGAAGGGCTCCATTATTGCCCATACAGAAGGCCCCATATGGTGCTCCATATAAAAGGGCCCTATTTGCTCTATACGGGGGGTCCCCAATCCAATCCTCAAGGCCCACCAAAAGTCTTTTTTTCAGGTTTTCCTTAGTTTTGGGCCCAGGTGTTACCTTTGTATTCACAGGTGTGCAATTATACCTGGGCAATACTAAGGAAAATCCTGAAACATGACCGTTGGGGGTTGAGGACTGGAGTTGGGGACCCCGTTGTAAAATGATGGGCCCAAAATTGATGCTTCGTGTAGTGAGCCCCATATAATTCTCCAAAAAAGGTACCCATATATAATGGGCTCCATGTGATGCTCTTTTAAAATTTTTTTTTTATTATTGTTTTTTTAATTTCACCATTTTTTTGGTGGGACATGGAGAAGGGTTAATACAAATTCCCGGAACCCTTACAGTAAACAAACAACAATGACAGACTGATAAAGGGGGGGAGGACCCGCCTCGTTCGGGCTTACATTCTAAGGATTGGGAGGCAGGAGACAGAAGGAGGTCGGGGTGCAGCAGTTCCCGGTTTGGTTGAGGCAATATCCCCCGGTAGTGGTTGGGAGTAGCAGGGTCATTGCAGGTGTAGGCTTTCCTAAAAGGGTGGGTTTCAGGTTCCATTAAAGGATCCGAATGGTTTTGATAGTCGGACGTGTTGGGGCAAAGAATTCCAGAGGATGGGGGATATTCGGGAGAAGTTCTTGGAGGCTGGTTGGGTGAGGAGCGAATAAGTGTGGAGGAGAGAAGGATGGGCCCCAAGTGATGTGCCAGTGTAATAATGGGCCCCATATATGATGCTCCAATGTATGATGGGCCCCATTTATTAATGCTCCACTGTATGATGGGCCCCATACATAATGTCCAGTATATAAGGGGCTCTATCTATGATGCTCAAGTGTATGATGGGCCCCATATATAATTATCCAGTGTATAATGCTCCCCTTATATTACTCCAATAAAAAATAAATTCCTCTGCTCGTGGGCACTGCTCTACTCTGGACTCCTCAGCGTCGCCATCTTCAGCGCTCTGCACTGTGACTGTTCAGCAGAGGGCGCACCAGACTTGACGTCATCGCGCTCTCGAATGAATGTCCACTGTCAGGGAAACGCGAAGACGTCACAGCGGTGGAGCAGGGAGAGATAAGTATTGCAGGTGCTGGGGCCCCTGAGCAAGCAGGGGGGGGCACACTCGTGGGAGCCGGCACTGGCACAGGGCCCCTCAGTACGCCGGTCCTCGACGGCGAGTGGGCTCCCACCTGCTCAGGGCCCCGGCACTTGTGCTGACGCCGGCCCTGGGGGGGTACAGAGCAGTTAGGAGGTGGAAAAACTGGCATATGTTGAGTGTAGGCTGGACGTTCAGCAGCTGCAAATGGAGGAAGTTGAGAATGTCGGAGGAAGAGGAGGACAAGCGAGCTTTTTGCTGGCAACCTATGTGTCATCAGGGGAAGGTGGTACAAATCCTTTGAAAACACAGGCTTGGTTCATTTTAGTGAAGCTGAGTATCGCCTATTGTTTGGGTCGACGCTGGGTCCTTCTTTCTGTCAGGATGATCCAGCAGCGCTGAAGACTCTTTTGTAAACAATATCAGCAGGGCAAGCGAGCTCCTGTAAGGCATATTGTGCCAATTCGGCCAGGTGTCCAGTTTTTCAGGCCCAGTTAGTCAAAGGGGAATGATTTGTGGGGAGAACATCGATAGGGGAGGAGAGGTATTTTTGAACCATAGTTGACAATGCTGTCTCCTGTCTGTTGCAATCGATTCAGTATTACCAGTCGTGTGACGTTACTCGAGAAGGTGGTACAAAATCCTTTGAAACACAGGCATGGTTCATTTTAGTGAAGGTGAGATCACCTACATTTTGGGTCGACAGCTGGGACCTTTCTTCTGACAGGGTTGATTCCAGCAGCACTGAAGACTTTTCTGATAGCAATCGATTCAGTATTACCAGTCGTGTGAGCTTTACTCGAGAAATCAGACAACACCATGGTCATGAAACCCTGTTTCCAACGCCACTTC
Organism: Oophaga sylvatica; assembly: GCA_033576555.1. Classification (NCBI taxonomy): domain Eukaryota; kingdom Metazoa; phylum Chordata; class Amphibia; order Anura; family Dendrobatidae; genus Oophaga; species Oophaga sylvatica. The sequence goes on from JARQOD010000862.1 coordinate 23,491, forward strand.
GGCTGAGTGCACCACGAAACCTCTTCCATTTGGCCCAGTACGGCTCGTGGTAGAACCTGCACCGCTGCTGTGTGTGGGAATGCTTCTAAACAAATGGTTACCAGAGTTGTTGTTTGGTTGGCCAATATTAGCTCTAGGTTTCTCCTTGGCATGATGTTCGTAATTTGCCTTTTTTTAAGCGTGGATCGAGGATGCTGGCCAACCAGTAGTCGTCATCCTTCATAATTTTGGCAATGCGGGGGTCCCTTTTTAGGAACCGCAAGAAATAATCACACATGTAGGCCAATGTTCCAGGTGTCAATGATGTGCCAGTGGTGTGTGGAGGAGTACTTTTCTGCCAAATCCACATCCCTCCTTTGACCACTGCACACCCGACAACTCCATGTCTGCCCTCAAACTGCCTGCCCGTGTATCCTCCCACAAATGCATTACAGACTGCCTCTGTTCACACAGCCTCTCACCATGTGCATGGTGGAGTTCGACCTTGTTGCAACGTCTATGATTAGACAGTGCTTGGGGAGGTGGAGCGATCGCTGCAGCCTCTGCATGCGACTGGAGTCTATGGACGAGCGACGGAATGTGCGAGCACAGTCTTCGAACCTTAATGGAGCAGGGCTGTTAACTCCGGATAATTATTTATGAAGCACTGCACCACCAGGTTCAAGGTGTTAGCCAGCAAGGTATGTGTCTGAGTTTTGCCAGGGCTATGGCCGCCACAAAATTATGGCCGTTATCACTGACTACCTTGCCTGGCTCAAGATGTAGACTGCCCAGCCATGACTCAGTTTCTCGCTGCAAGTAGTCGGCCAGTACCTCCGCGGTGTGTCTGTTGTCGCCCAAAGACATCATCTTTAAAACAGCCTGCTGACGCTTCCCACTAGCTGTTCGATAGTGGGACACCTCGTGTGCATCACTGGCAGCTGCGGATGGAGTGCTCATACAACGCGCTCTGTCTACGAACTTTTGCTTCTGGAGGACGATGAGGAGGGTTCGAACGCCTACAGCCAACTGTTGCTTATACCGTGGGTAGGCCGCACTATCGCACCACCGCTGTCCCCTGTGGACCCTGCATCCACCACATTAACCCAGTGCGCAGTGATGGACACGTAATGGCCCTGGCTATGCCTATAGGCCCATGGCATCTGTTGTGAGGTGCAACCTTTCCACTCACTGATTGAGTGCATGGACAATGCGGTCTTTCACATGCAGGTGGAGGGCAGGGATGGCTTTTCTAGAAAAGAAGTGCCAACTGGGTAGGTCATAGTTTGGGACAGCGTAGGCCAAGAGCTCTCGGAACGCTGCGCTTTCAACCAAACGGAAGGGCATAATCTCTAAATGAGATCAGTTTGGCAATGTAGGTGTTCAAAGCCAGTGAGTTTTGCAGTCCGTCCATGCTTGCAAATGCATGGTGTTTAAAATGTCTAAGCATGCAACTGGTATTCAATTTTCGGAGATTTTTCCCTCGGCTAAAGGTCCTTCCGCACTTCTTACAGACTTTTGCTCATCAATAGGATTTTGGTCAAAAAAGTGCCACTGCACTCTTCCTACTATGGGATAAAATTTCAGGGCTTGCACACTTTGCTAATTTGACCGTCTGGCCAAGCTGTCCTGCAACTCTTTTTGTTTTTTTAACACGTTTTATACAAGCTACGGGCCTGCCAGATAACCGCAGCTGCGATGTCGATGCCTGCTGCAGATCCTCCTCCTCTTCTGAGCTATTGCCAGCGGCACCTCTTCCCCCAATGGATGCCAATCCGGGTCAATAACTGGGTCATCCATCACCTCCTCTTCAATTTCATCTGCACCTTCCTCTGTGTCACCGTGGTATAGTATGCGGGAAGGGGCACCTGAGTTTCATCAGGGTCAGAATCTGGCTCAGTAGACTGAGAGGGAAATGCAGTGCTCTGTGTTGTGAATGGGTTTGAGATGAGTTCTGAGCAGAGCCTCCCTCTGGTGGTTACAAGCGGTACTAGTGAGGATTGTGAGGGACTGGGAATCAGGTGTTACTGATTGGTCTTATTTAAGGGAATCATTTTTCCCCTCAGGGTTGCCGGTGATCAATTGTTCTGGTCTGAATCTTCTTTCCAGTTTCCCTTGTAGCCTGCTGTGTCGTGTCTGCATCTCCTGCTATCAGATAAGACAATTTCTTATTTTGTGTTTTTGCTATATTTTTGCATTTGGTCCTGCACTTCTGTGGGGGCCTTCTGGGTCCCTCCCGGGGGCTTTTGCCCTCTCAGTTTAGTTCAGCCACTGTGTTTGTACTTTTGCTTTTTCAGTTTTTTCAGTGGCTGCTGTTTTTGTTACACCAGAGAACTAATTTAGGGTGGTAGAGGTCGTGTGATCTCAGGTGATTTTGAAATTAGTAGAGTTGGTGTTTTTCAGGGTTTTTTGGGATTGCAGTAAGTACCCTTCCTGTCCTTTTTATTTAGATAGTTTGGGCCCCAGCGTTTGCTCATACTATTTTCTTTCTGTGTCAGTATTTCCTCTTGTCTAACCGCCATTACATGTTTGGGGGCTTTCTATTACCTTTGGGGTTCTGCTCCGGGGCAGATAGCTTTCCTATTTCTATCTTTAGGTTAGTTAGTTTCTCAGGCTGTGACGAGGCGTCTAGGACCAACGTGGGAAACGCTCCACGGCTGCCTTGGTTGCGGTGGTTAGTCAGGGTGCTGCAATCTCATGGATTCCAACTGCTCTGGTGTATTTCCTTTTTTGCCTGCACTCCTCGCTACCGTAACACAACAGCTCTGGGTGAATGTACGGCGCAGTGTGTACGGCGCAGTGTGTGTAGGCGGCGAAAGACACAATTAAACCAAACGTTGGGGAAAAAAAAGGTACATTTATTTGACAAGACTCACAAAAAAAAAAAATTTACCGGGCCGACGTTTGGGGGAAGATGAGGGTACTTGGGGGTGTGTAGGGACGAGGATTGACTTTGGGTGGGCGACGAAGAAGGTTTGAGGGGAAGGGGCGACGAAAGTGGGGGGAAGGCAGCGGGTCGACACAGTGGGAGTTTGAGGGGGGAGGGAGCACAAAAGTCTCTAATTTTTTGTGGACTCTTCGTCCATTCTTTTTACTTTTTTTGGAACTCCTTTGGCTTGGAGACCTGGTGCTTGGGGACCTCCTGTGGCTTGGGGACCTCCTGGTGCTTGTGGAGCTCCTTTGGCTTGAGCTCCAAGTGTTGGGGACCACCGTGTGCTGGGAGACCTCCGTGGGCTGGTAGACCTCCTGCCTGGGTCCGTGGCCCTGAATAGAGAATGATGGTCTCCCAGCTGCAGCTCGGTGTTGGTGGCGTCCCTGGAGGGTGGTTTGCGGTGCAAGCAAGGGTGGAGGTCCAAGCAGGGGTGCAGGAAGTCCAAACAGAGCAGTGCTTGGCATGGTGGTGGCTGCACTTTGACTTTGTTGGTGTAGTGTGGTCCAGCATGGCTTGGAATGCTGGTTGCCGTGCAGTGGTATGCAGCAGAAGTCGGTAGTGAGGTGAAGCGAGTGAAGAAATATGTGCAAAAATGGTCCAAGTTTCATCAGTGCTTTTGATTACTATCATTATAGTCTTGGTCACATCAGTTTTTCTCAGATGAAAAAGAAAGTTATTGCAGTTTCTTAAGCTTCTTTTATCAAACAATACATGAAAAAGAGTGCTCACGCATGGCATCCGAGTGCTGTCCGATATTTTCACAGTTCCATAGATTTGCATTGGTGAGTTTGGTCCAAAATTATGATCCTTGTCAGACAATTTTCTGTGCTTCTTTGTGGACCATTCTGTCCCGAATACCGGGAACCCGCCGATTGCTACCAGTGCCAGCTTCTACCCGAATACCCGGAATCCACTGGTCAGCTCCATCATATCCATTAATATTGTCTCTCCGTCTGTCACCCTGGGACAACTGCCACGTGTCCGGGGTCTAACTGGAGGTAGCACCTGTGTCCCCCAGGCATTCCATTCTGACCCTGTTCGAGGAGTTTTACTATGGGTGCCTGGGGCTCACTTAGTCACGCCCCTTCGGAGCCCCACGTACCGTGGTCCCGAGGTTCCACTCATAAAGCAATAAACGAATGTGAACTTCACCACCTGTGCCTCCGCTTCCATTCATTACAATAAGTATTCAGACCCTTTGCTCAGTATTGAGTAGAAGCACCCTTTTGAACTAGTACAGCCATTAGTCTTCTTGGGAGTAAAGCAACAAGTTTTTCACTCCTGTGTCTCTGAACTCCTTGGCCAGTTCCTTTTACCTCATGATTCTCATTTGGTCTGACATGCACTGTAAGCTGTGAGGTCTTATATAGATTTTTTTTTATAAATTAGCAAAAATTTCTACATTTCTGTTTTTTTCAGTCAAGATGTGGTGCAGAGTACGTTAATGAGAAAAGAAATGAACTTTTTTGAATTTACCAAATGGCTGCAATGTAACACAGTGAAAAATTTAAAGGGATCTGAATGCTTTCCATACCCACTGTAATTATTTAAAAATCATACAATATGATTTTCTAATTTTCATTTTTAGTTTCTTTCTCTCACAGTTGAAGTCTACCATGATAAAAATAACAGTCCTTTCCATTCTTTGTAGATGGAAACATTTGCAAAATCGGCAGTGTATCAAATAATTATTTTCCCCACTGTATATACTTTATAGCTGAATTTTATTGGGAACCCGTCACATTTTCATGTTGCCCAAACTAAGGGGAGCATGACTGTCACGAATCTGTTGGCGAGTGTCCTAGGACAGGAGTTCCTTCCCTGTCCCTAATGCTTGGGGCTCCCTTTTCCCCAGATTACTTCTGATGGTAAAGATGCCGGGGCTATGTACCTTGCCTTAGCTTCTGAATCTGCCCTCAGTCTGTTCCCTTCCCCACCCCCAAGGAGAGGGGAGTATTAGTGTACTGTAATACACCAACCAGACTAACAAGGTAATATGAACAGGAATAAATGAAAATACCAATCATACAAATATACACATAAATAGCAAAGGTAAATACTTTGGAGTGGAAGATAGGGTTAAGCCAAAGTAGGAGAAGAGAGGGAATTGTTACGCACTCAAAACCTAGCAACAGTCACAGATGAATCCACCAAACTCCTCCAGTAATAACCACTAACAACATCCAGCCATGCAGCATAAGCTAGCTCTGACAATGAGTGCTAGCCAGGACCCAGATAATATCGGAGACAGGAATGGCTAACAGTGCACAGCTGAGAGCCTTAACGCAGGAAAGCTTCCTGGAGCTCTCAACTGAGCAGATTAACCCCTGCACTGCTAAATAAATTTTCACCGTCTAATATGAAGGTGAAGTGCTAAATGAGATTATGTTAATGGAGGAGCTCACCTCCACAATCAATAACTCCCATAATAAATTTTATAAAACATTGTTCTACTGGCTGGAGTTTAAATCTTCCATCAATTATCTTGACCTTATAGAGGAGAAATAAGTTTTATACCTCAGGAGCGTCTCTGATGTTACCCTTACCCTCTTACCCATACATCCCTTCCCCCACTTCCCTTTGTCTTTGTGTGTATTTGTGTTTTTTGGTATTAACTTCTTTTCGTTTTTTCTTTTATTACCCCTTTTTGCTAATTCACATGAATATGTAATGACTTAATGTTTAAGTCTGAGTCACCACGCCGGCAGATCCTAAAATACGGTAAACCAATGTACTACCAGCGAGTCTACCTTGGATTGCGTTTACTTTTTTCATTTTGTTATCAAATGTTTTGGAAATACTTGACACGCTCACGCCCACCAGTCAGGAAGTTGTGGCCCCTCTGTGCCACAAACCAGACTACCCTGGAAGGGGTGTGACTAGGACAGCTGCCTCGGTCTTCACTGGAACCTCTGAAGGTGAGGTCAGGCTTGTGCGGCAGGCAGCTGCCAGGTGCCACTCTAGGGTGGTGTCTGGCTGTGGCTGCTGATCCCACTTGGGAAGACGGTGGCATGGATGAGACACAGGGCTGGCAGGCACGGATGAGACACAGGGCTGGCAGGCACGGATGAGACACAGGGCTGGCAGGCACGGATGAGACAGGGCTGGCAGGCACGGATGAGACACAGGGCTGGCAGGCACGGATGAGACACAGGGCTGGCAGGCACGGATGAGACACAGGGCTTGCAGTCACGGATGAGACACAGGGCTTGCAGGCACGGATGAGACACAGGGCTGGCAGGCACGGATGAGACACAGGGTAGGGTCCTGTTCACACAGCAAGTGCAGGTACGGGTACTGGCTGGAAGCAACGGTATATGGAGGGATGGGTAGAGACCTGTTCACACAGCAAATGCAGGTACTGATACTGACTGGATGGAATGGTGTATGGAGGAACAGGTTCACACAGCAAATGCAGATACTGGAACTGACTTGAAGGTATGGTGTATGGAGGAACAAGTAGAGACCTGTTCACACAGCAAATGCAGATACTGGAACTGACTGGAAGGCATGGTGTATGGAGGAACAGGTAGAGGCCTGTTCACACAGGAGGAGAACCGCAACGCTGCGGAGAAGGACTGTAGAGCAGAAAGAGGTTCTGCAGCTGCAGGAGCAAAGCAAAGCGGAACCGCAAGGTATGCGGAGAGAAGCTGCAGCAAGAGGTTCTGCAGCTGCAGGATTTAAGCAGTGTGGAATCGCAAGATATGCATAGTGGAGCTTCAACAAGAGATTATTGCAGCAGCAGGAGTAAAGCAGAGTGGAACAGAGCAGCACCGCAGGAGTGCAGACAAGAAACAGAAAGTGAATAAGAGAGAACACAGGGCACAACACAGCAGGGAAAGAAACCACAGACAAGGAGATTAAAATACAGGTAGGACAGAGTTCAGACAAGGAAATTACACAAGACAAGGTACAGGGACAAAGACACAGGGACCAGGATATTCTGCTTCCTGGAGGGCGGCAAGGACAAGTATAAGACAAGGTCAGGAGCAATAGCACAGAGACCAGGATATTCTGCCTCCTGGAGGGCGGACAAACAGGTACAAGGCAAAGCTAGGAGTGAAGCCTCCAAGGCAACACAAAGCAAGACCTAGCACCTCAGTAGCTAGATACTAACTGAGTTAACACATTGCACAGGCAAGATCCACAGAGTGGAGCTGCCCTAAATACTGGAGGGCTAATGTTAATTGGTTAGTCAGGTTCACCCTGACTCCATAAGAACCAGAGAGTTCTGGCACCGCCCCCCTATTGTACACAGCCAGGAGACATGCAGAGAGCAGATAGAAAGCAAGAGGCACAGAACATGGAGCTGGCAGCAGACAGAAATCACAGCATGACCTGGAGCAGTGAGCAAGTAGGTATGTGGGGAATGGGAGGCCATGCAGTGATGCCAGCAGGGTTGTTACAATACTGTTTATTGTTATGGTTATGTGGTCATGTTTGACCTACTACTTGTGGCACAACTAGCACCTGGTGTTGCCCTTTTTAAACCTTAATAAAGATAAATTTATGAAAAAAAAATATTAAGGTGAAGTGCTTCTAATCAGTGCAGGAGTAGGCGAAATCAGACGCTGCCATCTTCTGGCTCCTCTCTGGTGTATCAAGAGAGGAAAAAGACCATGCAGTATGATAAGCACACCTGGAGTATATAATATGCAAAATATAAACGACTTTATTACACCAAAAAACAGACAATTAAAACCACATAAAAAATATCACAGGAGAGTGATATACATATATTTCCATGGTACAAATACAGTGAATGTGCAACACTAACAAGTGGCTAGCTGCGAGAGATCACAAGAGCTTTGAACTCTAGTGTGTGCAAGTATAGATGGTTATGAACATGTAATAATCTTCAATAAAATATATGTAAACACAGATACGTATGTAATACAGTGTGTAGTACAGTACAGTAGTGGGCGTCCCCACATCAAGAACAAAGCAGCACCACAAGATAACCCCTATTAAAAGTAGAGTCTAAATGACTATGGCGTGGGGCTAGTGTAAGACCCAGTAACCACAATGTAAGTAAAAACCACGGTCTCTAAAGATTATATATACAGTTATATGAAAAAGTTTGGGCACCCCTATTAATCTTAAGCTTAATGTTTTATAAAAATTGGTGTTTTTGCAACAGCTTATTTCAGTTTGATATATCTAATAACTATTGGACACAGTAATGTTTCTGCCTTGAAATGAGGTTTATTGTACTAACAGAAAATGTGCAATCTGCATCCAAACAAAATTTGACAGGTGCATAAGTATGGGCACCTCACCAGAAAAGTGACATTAATATTTAGTAGATCCTCCTTTTGCAGTAATAACAGCCTCTAGTCGCTTCCTGCAGCTTTTAATGAGTTCCTGGATCCTGGATGAAGGTATTTTTGACCATTCCTCTTTACAGAACAATTCCAGTTCAGTTAAGTTTGATGGTCGCCGAGCTTGGACAGCCCTCTTCAAATGATCCCACAGGTGTTCAATGATATTCAGGTCTGGGGACTGGGATGGCCATTCCAGAACATTGTAATTGTTCCTCTGCATGAATGCCTGAGTAGATTTGGAGCGGTGTTTTGGATCATTGTCTTGCTGAAAGATCCATCCCCTGCGTAACCTCAACTTTGTCACTGATTCTTGAACATTATTGTCAAGAATCTGCTGATACTGGGTGGAATCCATGCGTCCCTCAACTTTAACAAGACTCCCGGTGCCGGCATTGGCCACACAGCCCCAAAGCATGATGGAACCTCCACCAAATTTTACTGTGGGTAGCAAGTGTTTTTCATGGAATGCTGTGTTTTTTTGACGCCATGCATAACGCCTTTTTGTATGACCAAACAACTCAATCTTGGTTTCATCAATCCACAGGACCTTCTTCCAAAAAGAAATTGGCTTCTCTAAATGTGCTTTTGCATACCTCAGCCGACTCTGTTTGTGGCGTGCTTGCAGAAACGGCTTCTTTCGCATCACTCTCCCATACAGCTTCTCCTTGTGCAAAGTGTGTTGTATAGTTGACTGATGCACAGTGACACCATCTGCAGCAAGTTGATGCTGCAGCTCTCTGGAGGTGGTCTGAGGATTGTCCTTGACTGATCTCACCATTCTTCTTCTCTGTCTTTCTGATGTTTTTCTTGGCCTGCCACTTCTGGCCTTAACAAGAACTGTCCCTGTGTTCTTCCATTTCCTTACTATGTTCCTCACAGCGGAAACTGACAGGTTAAATCTCTGAGACAGCTTTTTGTATCCTTCCCCTGAACAACTATGTTGAATAATCTTTGTTTTCAGATCATTTGACAGTTGTTTTGAGGAGCCCATGATGCCACTCTTCAGAGGAGATTTAAACAGGAGAACAACTTGCAAGTGGCCACTTTAAGTAGCTTTTCTCATGATTGCATACACCTGGCTATGAAGTTCAAAGCTCAATGAGGTTACAAAACCAAAAAAAGTGCTTTAGTAAGTCAGTAAAAAGTAGGTAGGAGTATTTAAAACAAGAAAATGATAAGCGTGCCCATACTTATGCACCTGTCAAATTGTGTTTGGATGCAGATTGCACATGTTCTGCTAGTACAATAAACCTCATTTCAAGGCAGAAACATTACTGTGTCCAATAGTTATTAGATATAGAAAACTGAAATAGCTGTTGCAAAAACACCAATTTTTATCAAACATTAAGTAAGATTAATAGGGGTGCCCAAACTTTTTCATATAACTGTACATAACAGCTTGTGTGTCCTATAAGGGTATGTTCCCACGGTCAGTAAACGCTGCAAGTTGGACACTGTGTACATCCGCAGTGTCAAACTCTCAGCGGCCAGATGTTACAACATAGTGGATGAGATTTCAAGAAATACCAGCTCCACTATGCGTGCACGAACGCCTCTGGCTTCCCTGCGGAGATGGACATGCCACTCGTCTTTCCAGAGTGCAGTATGTCTTTTTACCATGTGGAGACGCTCAGTCTCCGAAGCGTAAATTTCCATTTCACTATCATTAGATGCAGTAAAACTGCATTATCTTCTTAGTCACATGCGTATTAACTGCGGGAACGCAGCTTACTACGCATGTGTACTAATTTACATCCGGCTTAGTACATATTTTTTGCAAAAAACGTATCAACCAAATACACTGTTTTTATTATCTTTTTACTAGCACTTTCTGTTTACCGTTACTTCTTTACAACAGAGTATTTTTATACGTTTGTTTTACTGTGCTTTTCCTTGTTTCAGTCTTTTGGTGGTGTGAACACTGTCCTACAGACTTGTTCACTGTGTGTTTGGCCCATATGTTTGTATTCAATTGGTTTCTTGTTTTTGCAAGATTAGGGAGGTTTTCCACCCCTCCCTTGTGGGTCATGCACCTAAAAGCTGTCTTCTGCAGTGTGTCCATATCTGACATTACCTGTCTGAAGCCTGCTCATATAGGTACTATACACATGACCAGGTTTTTAAATACATCAATTAGGGACTGCTACGTTTCTTTTACTGTGCTTTTCCATGTTTCAGTCTTTTGGTGGTGTGAACACTGTCCTACAGACATGTTCACTGTGTGCATGGCCCACAGGGCCGCCATCAGGGCATCAGAACCCTTACCGATGTATGGGGCCCGGTCATTAGGGGGGCCCGCCGCCCGAGCACGCAGGTCCGCGCTCGGGCCCAGGGCCCCCCAACATTTTAAGGTTCCCCTGCACCTCAAGGGGCCCCCAGCTAGCGGCACATCACGCAGCCGCTATGGGGGCCCCTGTGTGGCAGGGGGGCCTGCCTGCTCCCAGCGCCGACTCCCCCCCCCGCCCGCTGCATTGAACTATACCGGCGTCCGCCGGTACAGTTCAAAGCGACGATGGAAGAGAGAGCGTCAGCTCCCTCTCCCATCATTCCCTGCTCTGCCTCTGACACAGCGCGCTCACTGTGTGCCGGGCAGAGCAGGAGCTGGGAGCAGCGCTGGCACGAGGATGAGGTGAGGAGTGTTTTTTTTTTTTTATAAATCTGCCCTGCTGTGCGGACATTCCTGGGGGGGGGAAGAGAGATGAGGGCTGTAAAATGTGGGCCCTGCTATATACTATGTGGGCCCTGCTGTAAAATGTGGGCCCTGCTATATACTGTGGGGGCTCTGCTGTAAAATGTGGGCCCTGCTATATACTATGTGGGCTCTGCTGTAAAATGTGGGCCCTGCTATATACTATGTGGGCCCTGCTGTAAAATGTGGGCCCTGCTATATTCTATGGGGGCCCTGCTGTAAAATGTGGGCCCTGCTATATACTATGGGGGCCCTGCTGTATACTATGGGGGCCCTGCTGTATACTATGGGGGCGCTGCTATATACAATGGGGGCCCTGCTATATACTATGTGGGCCTGCTGTTCTATGTGGGCCTGCTATTTACTATGTGGGCCCTGCTGTATACTATGGGGGCCCTGCTATATACTATGTGGGCCCTGCTATATACTATGTGGGCCCTGCTATATACTATGTGGGCCCTGCTATATACAATTTGGGCCCTGCTATATACTATGTGGGCCCTGCTGTATACTATGGGGGCCCTGCTATATACTATGGGGGCCCTGCTGTATACTATGTGGGCCCTGCTGTATACAATGTGGGCCCTGCTGTATATAACTGGGCCCTGCTATATACTATGTGGGCCCTGCTGTAAAATGTGGGCCCTGCTATATTCTATGGGGGCCCTGCTGTAAAATGTGGGCCCTGCTATATACTATGGGGGCCCTGCTGTATACTATGGGGGCGCTGCTATATACAATGGGGGCCCTGCTATATACTATGTGGGCCCTGCTGTATACTATGGGGGCCCTGCTGTATACTATTTGGGCCCTGCTGTATACTATGTGGGCCCTGCTATTTACTATGTGGGCCCTGCTGTATACTATGTGGGCCTGCTGTATACAATATGGGCCCTGCTATATACTGTGTGGGCCCTGCTATATACTATGTGGGCCCTGCTATATACTATGTGGGCCATGCTGTATACAATTTGGGCCTGCTATATACCATGTGGGCCCTGCTATATACTATGTGGGCCCTGCTATATACTATGTGGGCCCTACTATATACTATGTGGGCCCTGCTATATACAATTTGGGCCCTGCTATATACTATGTGGGCCCTGCTGTATACTATGGGGGCCCTGCTATATACTATGGGGGCCCTGCTGTATACTACGGCGGCCATGCTATATACAATGTGGGCCCTGCTGTATACTATGTGGGCCCTGCTGTATACTATGTGGGCCCTGCTGTATACTATGTGGGCTCTGCTGTATACTATGTGGGCCCTGTTGTACAATGTGGGCCCTGCTATATACTATGTGGGCATCACTCTATACTATGTGGACCCTGTTGTATACTATGTGGGCCCTGTTGTATACTATGTGGGCCCTGCTATATACTGTGTGGGCCCTGATATATACTATGTGGGCCCTGCTATATACTATGTGGGCCCTGCTATATACTATGTGGGCCCTGCTATATACTATGTGGGCCCTGCTATATACTATGTGGGCCCTGCTATATACTATGTGGGCCCCGCTATATACTATGTGGGCCCTGTTGTATACTATGTGGGCCCTGCTGTATACTATGTGGGCCCTGCTGTATACTATGTGGGCCCTGCTATATACTATGTGGGCCCTGCTGTACACTATGTGGGCCCTGCTGTATACTATGTGGGCCACGCTGTACACTATGTGGACTGTTATATACTATGGGGGATATATTATATTTTATAGGGTGGCTGTGTTATATAATATATGTGGCTGTGTTATACTTTGTGGCTGTGTTATATACTATGGGGGGCTACGTTATATTCCTTTGGGGAGGCAGGCTGTATGATATTCTATTCGGGGATACATTATATTCTCTGGGGGGCTGTATTATATTTATTATATCCTATGAGGGGTGATTGCATCATACTCTATGAGGTGGCTACATTGTATTCTATGAGGGGCTAGATTATATTGTATGGGGGCTTCATTATACTTTATGAGGGGGCTACATTATATTCTATGGGGGCTGCATTATACTATATGAGTAGGGCTACATTGTATTTTATGGAGGGGCTACATTATACTATATAAGGGGGCTCAATTATATTCTGGGGTTTAGATTATACTCTGTGGGGTGGTTGCATTATACTCTGTGGTGTGGCAGCATTATGCTCTGTGGGGTGGCTGCATTATGCTCTATAGGGTGACTGCATTATACTATATGTGGGCTGAATTATACTGTATCGAGGACTATGGGGAATACATTATACCATATGAAGAACTATGGGGTGCATTATACTATGGGAAGTGAATTGTACTACATGGATGACTATGGCGGTGCATTATACTATATGGAGCACTATGAGGAGTGTATTATAGCTATATGGATGACTGAATGTATTTTAATATATTGAGGGCTATTAAGAGTGTATTATACTATATGGAGGACTATGGATACATTATATTATATGGAGGACTATGTGGTCAGGGCCGGCGTCAGCACCCGGCACACCCGGGCAAGTGCCGGGGCCCTGAGCAGGCTGGGGGGCCCACTCGCAGTCTGGCACCCCCCGCCCGTTAGCGGAGGAGAGCGGTGTCAGCGCCGCCACTGGGCCCCCCCCGCTTGCTCAGGGCCCCGGCATCAGCTGGCACAATACTTACCTCTCCCGTGCCTCCGCTGCCGCAGCTCCGGGCTCCAGGGGGCGCCGGCGCTTCCTCTCACAGCAGGCCGCTGAATGACGTCATCATTCAGCGGCCGGCTGTGGCACAGAGCGCGCGGACGTCGGACAGGTAAGACGTGTGTGTGTGTGTCTCTGTGTGTGTCTGTGTGTATGTAGTGCGGTGCTTTGTGTGTGTGTGTGTGTGTGTGTGTGTGTATAAGTATGTGAGAGAGTGCTTGTGTGCTGTCTGTGTGTGATGATGTGCAGGCATTGCTGATAATGGGGAGGCATTGATGATGGGGAGAAGATGATGATGGGCAGGCATTGCTGATAATGGGGAGGCATTGGTGATGATGGGGAGAAGATGATAATGGGCAGGCATTGTTGATGGGGAGAAGATGATGATGGGCAGGCATTGCTGATAATGGGGAGGCATTGGTGATGATGGGGAGAAGATGATGATAATGGGCAGGCATTGATGATGGGGAGAAGATGATGATGGGCAGGCATTGCTGATAATGGGGAGGCATTGGTGATGATGGGGAGAAGATGTTGATAATGGGCAGGCATTGATGATGGGGAGAAGATGATGATGGGCAGGCATTGCTGATAATGGGGAGGCATTGGTGATGATGGGGAGAAGATGATGATGGGCAGGCATTGCTGATAATGGGGAGGCATTGGTGATGATGGGGAGAAGATGATGATAATGGGCAGGCATTGATGATGGGGAGAAGATGATGATGGGCAGGCATTGATGATAATGGGGAGGCCATGATGATGATGGGGAGGCAATGATGATGATAATGGGGAGTCTTTCCACAGCGCCCTTTCCTGAGCTGTAACAGTGCAGAACGCAGTACAGCGCAGAGGAGAGCTCCATATTTTGTATGGAGCATTATATGGGGACCAGTATCCTGTTTGGAGCATTATATGGGGACTAGTATCCTGTATGGAGCATTATATTGGGTCCAGTATCCTGTATGGAGCATTATATTGGGTCCAGTATTCTGTATGGAGCATTATATGGGGGGTGACATCCTGCATGGGGTATTATATGGGTGATGAGGGGGAGACTGTGGTGCCCATAATATTGTATGGAGGACTGTACTGTCCAGTCTGTTCTGTGCGCTGTGAGGATTTGGCGTTTTTTGAGCTATTGTACAATTTACAATAGATATCACTCATGTAATGTAAGAAGAGAAGTATTTGGCATTGTACTGTACCCATATTTCTCTGCTGTATCTGTGCATCATGAATCGTGGTCTGTGTTAAAGGGGCCCACTGAGGCTCCTTCGCCCGGGGCCCATAAAAACCTGGAGCCGGCCCTGTATGTGGTGTGCACTTTACAACATGGAGGACTGTGGTGCACATTATAATATATGGAGGACTATGGGGTGTATTATACTAAACAAGCAAAATGGTGTATATTCATCGAGTGATTGGTGTTAGGCTAAGTGCACACGTTCAGGAATGTTTGCAGAATTTTCCTGAGCAAAAACGGACTTTTTCCGCGGTAAACTTTCTAGGTCAATAATATAGCGGGAAAAAGGCTAGAATTCCGCAAAATTAATGAACATGTTGGTTCTTTTTCCGAGATGCGTTTTTTTCGCGGAAAAAAACTCACCATGTGCACAAAAATTGCGGACTTCATTCTAAATGATAGGATGCTTAATTCATGCGTTTTTGACGCGTTTTTTCTCGCGAAAAAAACGCAAATAATCCTGAACGTGTGCACATAACCTGAATGTGTCATTGGTGAGGGCATGGTGCAGAAGTGAAGTTTTTCCATGAAAGGGCGGAGGGATTTTGGAAGGTTTGCGTGGTGGAGGAGGAGCTAGGGTGGATGCGGAACTGGGGGGTGGAGCCTGGGCGGAGTCTCAAGGGGGGCCCCATAAATTTTGCCAGTATGGGGCCCCGAAATTCCTAGTGGCAGCCCTGATGGCCCATGTGTTTGTATTTCATTTACATAATAGCTTAATAGCTTACCTTGCTTCATCCAGAAGTTGATCTACACTGCAGTTCTTGCGATCGATCAGCTGACCGCGAGAACTGCCGTGCACATGACCGCCGGGGACCGTGTTATCTCCGGTCATCATCTTCAAGCTCCTCTGTGTCTGGATGTCAGACTGAGCCAAGGAATCCAGATGTAGCAGAGCTGGACTCATCGTGGGACAGTATGTATATCTTCTCGGCAGATATTGTTGCTTTTTTATTTTATTTCTCTTATAGGAGAACGAGGGCATTGGTGGAATAGGTGATGCAGTCAGTATGGTTTAATTAAGATCTATTAAAGGAATCTGTGTCATTATTTCAATTACAGGACTCTATTGTGGCTATGTCTTTCTTTACCATGGAACTATAGGATTAGTAATGGATAGGTGTCTTATAGACACTTCTCCATTACTAAGCCATGGGCTTGATGTCACCGGACAATACAAAGGTGACATCAACCCCACAAATATGAACCCCACTTGCCACCGCTACAAGGCAAGTGGGAAGAGCTGGGCAACATGCCACAATTGGTGCATCTTTGGATGTGCCATTTGTGGGGCAGCTGCGGGCTGCTATTTTTAGGCTGTGAGGGCCAAAATCCATGGGCCTCGGCAGCCTGAGAATACCAGGCCGCAGCTGTCTGCTTTTTCCTTTGCTGGTTAACAAAAATAGGGGGACCCCATGCCTTTTTTTTTAGGGGATCCCACTATTTTTGCTAACCATCCAAGGTAAGCAGACCATGCGGCCTGGTATTATCAGGCTGCTAAGGATCATGGATATTGGATCCTTACCAGCTCCAGTAGTCTGCTTTACTCTGGCTGGTTAACAAATATAGGGGGACCCCACGTCATTTTTTAAAATTATTTATTTAAAAAGGAGGGGACCTCTCTGTACTTTCCTCCACCTCCTGTGTCATGTACTTCCAGCTGTGTCAAGATTCACCATTATTTAAATTAGTACACATGTGTAGTAAGCTGCGTTCCCGCACTTAATACCATGTGACTAGGAAGATAATGCGGTTTTACCGCATCTAATGAAAGTCTATGGGTAATTTACGCAGCGGAGACGGGGCGTCTGGAAAGACGTGCCAGATGTCCGTCTCTGCAGGGGAGCCATAGGTTCCGATGCACACATAGTGGGCATGGGATTTCTTGAAATCCCATCCACTATGCTGGATGCTCGACGCTGCAGGTTGGACTCTGCAGATGTACGCAGAGTCCAATCTGCAGCATTTACTGACTGTACACATACCCCAATATATCTGCAAACAGGAAATCACTTTTTTTTCCTTCCCACAAGCCAACTTTCATTTGGCTTTTGTCATGATCCAGGTCAGGGTTTGCTTTCTTCCATTTCTTCCCCGGCCTGGTCATGTACGGGTTAACCTTTCTCTGCCTCTCTTTGGTGCATGGTCGGCTATTTCTCTGCGCTGCTGCTGACTGCCCTCGTCAGTTGTAGTTCTAGTCTTTGGCTTGAGCAGCTGACCCCATTACAAACCTGATTACCTAGGTCTCGTTCTTGTGCTCCCCTGTGACTTCGCTGGTCTTAGTACTTGCTCTCTGTGTTGTGACCCCTTGGTATTTGACTCGGCTGGTCTTCTGACCTGTTTCTGTCTTTCGTCTCTGGCTTTCCTGCTCCCGACCGCTCTGACTTCTCTGGCTTGTTTCTGACCACGTGTATTGCTGTGACCTCTGGTACTTTGTTCCCTCTCCGTTCCTGACCCGGCTTGTCTGACTACACTTCCGCCACCTAGTGGCTCCTGCCTGCTGCCCTGGGATTCACTGTGAGTGTACCTGTTTTCCTCCACCGCCACCCCCTGGTGGAGGTTGGTGCTACTACGCTGCAGCAGGCATTACAGCTTTATTTCAAGTGACGAAAAAAACGCATGCAGTGAAAAAAAAAGCATCAAAAATGCATGTTAATAATTCATTAAAAACGCAAGTGACCTCAGATGCAGATTTCATCTGTGTCAAATCCTGAAGAAATACTGAGCCATTACTGATCGAGTACACATACCCTAATAGGAACAAAAGGGCTGCAGGGGGTTCCTGCCTAGTAATAAAGCAATAAGTGCAGCATTTGGAACCAATGAATATAAGGTTGTATTGTCAAAAATGGAACTCCTCATGTTTCTCCCTCCACTAACCTACCTTTTGCCCGATATTGCCATCTCCGTGTGTGGTTCCACCATTACTCCCCAGCAACATGCCCGCTGTCTTAGGGTCATACTTGATTCCAAGCTTTCATTCACCTCCCCACATCCGATCACTGGCTCGCTCTTGTTATCTCCACCTCAAAAACATCTCTAGAATTCCACCTTTTCTTACTTTCGACTCTGCAAAAACTCTTACTGTTTCTCTTATTCATTCTCGTCTGGACTATTGTAACTCTCTACTAATCGGTCTCCCTCTTACCAAACTCTCCCCTGTACAATCTGTCTTGAATGCTGCAGCCAGGATCATATTCCTCACAAATCGTTATACCGATGTCTTTACCTTGTGCCAGTCATTACACTGGTTACCCATCCACTCCAGAATCCAGTACAAACTTATTACCCTCACCCACAAAACACTCCATGGCTCAGCACTACCCTACATCTCCTCCCTTGTATCAGCCTACCACCCTACCCGTGCCCTCTGTTCTGCTAATGACCTGAGGTTAGCATCCTCAATAATCAGAACCTCCCACTCCCGTCTCCAAGACTTTTCACGTGCTGTGACAATTTTTTGGAATGCCCACAGTTTTAAGCGTGCCCTAAAAACGCATTTGTTCAGACTGGCCTACCGCTTCAACGCATTAACCTAACTATCCCTGCGTGGCCCATTCGTATCATGTTCTCACCCACTTTATGCATTTAATAGCCCTCTGTGTCTGTACTGTTACATACTTTGGCTGTTAACTGGTTCATGCAGAATTACATGAACACCCAATTCATACACTATGGCTGGTCCGAACAATGGAAGCAATTGTTACCATCTACCTTTCATGTCTCCCCTTTTTCCTCATAGATTGTAAGCTTGCGAGCAGGGCCCTCATTCCTCTTGGTATCTACCGTATATACTCGTGTATAAGCCGAGATTTTCAGCCCATTTTTTAGGGCTGAAAGTCCCCCTCTCGGCTTATTCGCGGGTCATATACGGGGGTCGGCGGGGGAGGGGGAGCGGGGGTGTCGGATCATACTCACCCCTCGCCGGTGCGGTCTCTGCAGCCCCCCTGCTTCTCCCACGATCTCCGGCTCCTTCCTGCAGCGGTCACATAGTACCGCTCATTAAAGTCATGAATATGCACATATTCATGACTTTAATGAGCGGTACCATGTGACCGCTGTAGGAAGGAAGCGCTACGGAGAGTGCCGGGAGAAGAGGAGAGGCTGCAGAGACCGCGCCGGCGGAGGGGTGAATATAGCGATATTTACCTGTCCCGTTCCACCGCTGCATGTTGCGTCCTCGTCTGACTCCTCTGGCTGTGAATGATCAGGCAGAAGGCGCGATGACCTCGTTAGTGCGCGCCGCGCCCCCTGCCAGATCATTCACAGCCAGAGGAGTCAGACGAGGATGCAGCATGCAGCGGTGGAACGGGACAGGTAAATATCTCAGGTGCCGGGGTCCTAAGCGAGCGGTGACACCGGCACCTGTCCCCCATAGCGCGCCGCTGTCACCGCCTGCTCAGGACACCGGCACCTGGCCCCCAGCGAAGAGAGGTGAGTATGTCTTTTTTTTTTTTGCAGCGGCAGCAGCAACATATGGGGCATAATTCTGCAGCATATGGGGGCATAATCTGGAGCATATGGGGGCATAATCTGGAGCATATGGGGGCATAATATGGAGCATATGGGGGCATAAGCTGTTGAACATATGGGGCATAATCTGGAGCATATGGGGCATAATTGGAGCATATGGGGACATAATCTGTGGAACATATGGACATAATATGGACATATGGGGACATAATTGTGGAACATATGGGGGCATAATCTGTGGAACATATGGGGACATAATCTGTGGAACATATGGGGCATAATCTGGAGCATATGGGGCATAATCTGGAGCATATGGGGGCATAATCTCAAGCATATTGGGCATAATCTGGAGCATATGGGGGCATAATCTCTGAAGCATATTGGGCATAATCTGGAGCATATGGGGGGCATAATCTGGAGCATATAGGGGCATAATCTGTGGAGCATATTGGGCATAATCTGTGCAGCATATGGGAACATAATCTGTGGAGCATCATATGGGAGCATAATCATTTTTCACCCTAGGCTTATACGCGAGTCAATAAGTTTTCCCAGTTTTTTGTGGCAAAATTAGGGGGGTCGGCTTATACACAGGTCGGCTTATACATGAGTATATACGGTACTTTGATCTTCGTTTATTGTAATGTTGTAATGTCTATTGTCTGCACAAGTCCCCTCTATAATGTAAAGTGCTGAGGAATATGTTGGCGCTATAGAAATAAAATTATTATTATTATTATTATTAAGGTTCTACAGATATCCCATCAAGAGGGTCTCTGAATACTTGTTTGCCAGATCAGAGGAAGGGAACACATCCCACGCATATCGCTGCTCACGCAGCTTCGTCAGGGAAAGAAATGAAATGTGTGGAGTCAGAAGGTGTAACAATAAATGCCTTGTCAATTAAGGTAAATGCGGTTCCCGGTGTGAGTCTGCGATTCACCTGCGTGTCATAGAGGGCTGAGGCTAAACACACAATCAACGTGTGTGGCATGCCTCGAGCTCAATAGATGCAACGGTTAGTAATCAGCTGATGCTTAATTGAGTATCGAACTGGACTGTGGGCATGCGCAGTCCTCAGTAAGTGAAGCATAGCTGAATCTGTGACTGGGCAGTAGACTGCGCATTAGAGCGCTGTAAACAAATGAACCAAGGGCAAAAGGAGCATGAAAGATAAGGTTTGGAGACTGCATAAGTCATTGGGGCATGCCAACCCATTAGATCATGCACAAATATAAAGATTATTAAAGATGGAAAAAGTTGAGAAACAAATTAATAGAAATGTCACAAGAATGAATGATGAGCATAATTTTAGAGGTGGGGTACCCCATGAACAGGAGAGGTCCCTATAATGGAGCAGGGAAGGAACACCCTAAACCATATAGGGAAGAGGCTGAGTTGTGGGATGTCCTGACACCATGGGTAGGACAGAAGCATGGGACAGGAACCTGAATGGAGTTGGAAAATAAAGGAGTAAATAAAGCTAGCGTGGAAATCGCATAGGCTTGAAAGATGCACTGTAGTGTGAATATGCTACAACTAAATGAAGCAGTGATTAAATCCTGAGGTGAAAAGGAGCCAGATGGGAAAGTATAGACACTACAATTGGTTCCCTAATATACCAACCAAACCTGTGTATAGAAAAATGTAAACTGGGCAACTATAGTTTAGATGCCAGAATCAATAGATTTATGTACAGTACATAGAAGTAGAGAGACTCGAGTTAGAATGTCAAACAAGACTAAATATTGAAAGATGTATGCTAGTCCCCCCCAGTTATGCAAAAACATTGTTGGATAAAGCAAAGCATATCCGTGTGTAAAGACCCGGACTCAAGGTCTTAGCCATGATAATTCTGGTACATAAATGCTCCCCACAGAGCTGTGGTTGCCTAAATGATATTTAGGAGACCGTCCATGTCCAGATATTACATTAGTCCTTCATGGTGTCCATAGATGTCAGATGTCTATATGGATTTGAAGCTGATTAGCCCAGGAAGCCGGTGAAGAGCAATTCTTCATTCAGACCGGAGGGGTTGACTGTGCGTAGGTTAAAAATCCATCAGGCCTCAGTTTGTAGTAATAATTTGTGACAGCTCCAGCCTCCTCCATTTCCTGTGATTTTTTTTTTTTGCAAACCAAAACAGCTCTTATTAAAGACTTTTCCATCATGTTGCAATAAGTGATGTTCAGACACTGGTCTTACCCTTTTTATTTATCTGCTGCTGCTAAATGGATGGTAGATAAGTGCTTCTGTGCCTTTTTCCTCAATTCCTGTGATGTTTGCTTGACGTATACTTTCAGTCGAGGACAAACAATAGCATAGATGACATTTCTTGACTTACAATTGATGTATGACTTCAATGTATAGTGTCTGGAGTCAAAGAGATTGGTGAATTTATCCCAGGTAGGTCGCATGTACTGGCAGATATTACAATCTCCACAGGGGAAAGAACCCTTAAGTACAATGTTCCAATGCAGTCTGGTGGTTGGCCGACTAAAGTGGTTTCTCGTAAGGATGTCACATAAATTCGGGGTCCTCCTTGCTGTTAGAAGAGGTCGTGTGCTCATAAGTGGCGATGCCAGGGAATCCATCTGAAGAATCGGCCAATGGGTCTGAAGTATTCCCCTAATCCGCTCCTACCCAGTGTTATAGTTCATTATAAACCTAAGGGTTTGATCCTGGGCATGGGTATGGGGGGTCAGTAGAGTATCTTGTGTATGCCCCTTGGCTCTTTGGTAGGCCGCGGAAATTACCTTTTTGGGGTGGCCACGTTGTTGGAATCTCTCTGTTAGAGACCTTGCTTGGATGTTGAAGTCAAGATCAGAGGTACAGTTCCCTCGGATTCTCAAAAAATTGGCCCACGGGTATCCCTTTCTTGGTATGGGCAGAGTGGAAGCTCTCCTATTGTAGCAAGCAGTTCGTGGAAGTGTTTTTCCGATACAGGTCCGTGGCAAGGCAATGATCAGAGACAAGCACTTTCAGGTCCAAGAACATCACAGAACTGGAAGTACAAAGGTACATTAAAAAAATGTTGTAGCTATTACAATTGAGCTCACTAAGGAATTGCGAGCACTCAGATTCCGTACCTAGCCATACAAAAAAGACAATATCAATAAAGCGATGCCAATGTAAGACCTTGTCGTGGTGTATAAGGTTCGTCGGATGCAGTAAACAGCAGGAGGCAGAGAAGGGGGTTAACAGGAATTTACTTAGGCAATTGATGAATATGAATTCAAAGAAACCTCCATGCAGGGAAGTGATTAGGCAAATAATGAACTACACAATAACTGCAACAAGAAGGGGAAAAGTGAAAGTAAAGACTTTTTCTCTTCGCCACGACAGCACCCACTGAGAGAGGGGATCCGCCCCCAGGAACAGGAAACCTACAGAGAGATAAAAGGGACGGCCCCCCTCACTCCTCAGTTGGTTTCCTGTTCCTAGAAGAGGAACCTACCAAGAGAAGAAGATGCCTTGGCTAGGATTGCTTCCTGCGCAGTTTCTAAGATAGCGGCAGGGGCTCCAGCACCAGACGCAGCGTCGGGGGAGTTTGGATTCAACTCCCCCCTCGACTGAGGAAAGCCACCTGAATGCTGTCGTGGAAAAGAGAAGATGTGGTGGACACATAAAAAACCAGGTGGTGCTGCGAGGCCAGGAGCGATATAGCTCTGGCTCGCATAATGCAGCATGGGGGCAGTAGCTATATTGCCTTCCTGTTTGTGGTACAGCTGTGGCTGCCCTATCTGGGAGGAACTGGGAGCCATGGCGCAATCCAAGACGGCATGGAGAGGGCCGCCGCCTCCCTCTGCTTACTGGAGTAGGGGCGGGACTAGAAGGTTCCATGGCAAAAGAGAAGCGCGGCCCGGAGCGCAGTGGTGGTGCGCGCGTACAGTGGTCCCCGGAAGTAGAGAATAGACTTCCGGGGAGACCATAGAGATGAGCCGCGGTACAGAGCGGCGGCGCAGGAGGAGACGGAACCCGGAAGTGAAGGAGGACACTTCCGGGTCAACGCTGGAAGAAAGAAAAAAAAATATTTTTTTATGCTTGTTGAGGAGGCTGCAATAAAGCACCGGCCGTTTGGCTACTGGTGCGCAGCAATGTCATCCCCGAGTGACCCTGTTTCGCGCCCACCTGATGAGCTGGTGGTGCCATGTCGCAGTAGCAGCAGGAAAAGTGGAAGTGGACACTCTAAGCAGAGTGGATCCACTAACAGAACTGGAGGAAAATCATCTCGCTCCACGCCGCAGCCAGATCCTTCAACTCCGAAGCCGGTACCACGCTGACAAAAGAGTTTCACTGGGTGAGTGTCATAAATCACACCTGTCAAGCTGATGGCCCTTCCCCCCTCTTTTCTATCTGTCCTAAAGTCGGGTCTCACATAGCGATACACCAGCGATCTCGACAACGATCAGGATCGCTGGTGTATCGCTACATGATCGCTGCTGAGCTGCCAAACAGGCAGCTCAGGCAGCGATCAGCACAGCGATACTGCGGGTAACATCGCTTAGTTACCCGCAGTGTACCTTGGATGCCAGCGCCCTGATGCAGGGAGCTGGTAACCAAGGTACACATCGGGTTTCCAGGCGCTGCGCGGTGCCTGGAAACCCGCTGTACACCTTGGTTACCAGCTCCCTGCATCAGGGCGCTGGTATCCAAGGTACACAGCGGGTTTCCAGGCACAGCCCCGCGCCTGGAAACCCGCTGTGTACCTTGGTTACCAGCGGATCGCTGATCTCCCGCCTGTCACACGCAGCGATGCGTGCCTGTCAGCGGGAGACCAGCGATCAAAAAAATGTCCAGGACATTCAGCGACGATCAGCGATACCCGGCAGGGGGGCTGATCGTCACTGCATGTCACACACAGCGATATCACTGGGGAGCTCGCTGCTGAGTCACAAAACTAGTGACTCAGCAGCGATCTCGCTAGCGAGATCGCTGTGTGAGACGGGGGCTTTAGGCGAAAAAAACGGAGAAATCCAAACACAAGGAATGTGTCCTATGCTCCCAGCCCCTTCCGGACACTTATCCTAAGAGGTTGTGTCAGACTTGCATTGGTCATACGCTTCAGGAGGAAAGTTCAGTAAGAACGGAAGATATCCGCCTAATGATTAGGGAAGAGCTACAGGCCCTAGGGGATGCGAGTAGTATTACGGGAAGGAAATCCCTTAGAGAGGTCACCCCGCCCAGGGTAGAATCCTCTTCGGACAGTGGAGAACTTAATTCAGAGGCTTCACATGAATCATTTTCCTCGGAGGAAGAGGAACATACATGTTTTCCAACGGACAGTATTAACAACCTAATCAAATCAGTGCGGAACACTATGGGGTTGTCAGAGATAAAAGATCCTAAAACTCCCCAAGAAATTATGTTTGCAGTATTCCCAATAATCCCGGCCATAAAGGATTTGGTTAAGAAGGAGTGGGAAAAGCAGGGGCAGAGAGGCTTTATGCCAGCAGCATCCAAAAGGCGGTACCCATTCAATGATGAAGATCTGGCCTCCTGGGCAAAAGCGCCCAAAGTAGATGCAGCTGTAGCCTCAACCTCCCTCAGGTCCTCCCTACCAGTAGAGGATACTGGAGCTCTATCAGACCCCCTGGATCGGAAAGCAGATGCACTGCTTTAAAGGTCCTGGGAGTCGTGTATAGGGGCATTCAAGCCAGCAATATCGGCCACGTGTACTGGCAGATCAATGTTGATATGGTTAGACCAGCTGGAGGAGAATATAAAAAATGGCCTGTCCAGAGACAAACTACGTTCGTCCATCCCTCTAATTAAAGGCGCAGCAGCCTTCCTATCAGACGCTTCAGTAGACTCTCTCCGCCTAGCGGCAAGAACGGCGGGATTAACCAACGCAGCTTGAAGGGCGTTATGGTTGAAAGTGGCATTCAGGACGCCATCATTTAGCAGGAAAAAGGACTATAGAACTCAGAACTCCTGGAATAATAAGGATTTCAAGCAAAAGGGAAACCTATTCGGTAAACGTCCCTTCAAATCGGGTGATAAATTCTGGTAGCTCCAACCTACCGGTGAGTGGCAGACTATTACATTTCTGCTGTCACTGGGAAAAGAACACAGCTAATTACTGGGCCATTAACATTGTAAAATCAGGCCTAGCATTAGAATTTGTCCGGAACCCCCCCCCCCGGACTCATTTCTATTGACTTCTCTGAAGTCCCAGGCTCAGCAGGAGGCATTAGAATTAGAAATTAAAGGCCTGTTATCCAAAAAAGTACTAGTGGAGGTTCCGGTAGATCAAAAAGGAAAAGGCTTTTACTCTCCCTTGTTTCTGGTATCCAAACCAGATGGTTCATTTAGAACCATAGTTAGTTTAAAAAAGCTGAATACCTTTTTGAGGTCCCAAACCTTTAAGATGGAATCTACAGGTCCTTCTCAAAAAATTAGCATATAGTGCTAAATTTCATTATTTTCCATAATGTAATGATTACAATTAAACTTTCATATATTTTAGATTCATTACACACCAACTGAAATTTGTCAGGTCTTTTATTGTTTTATTACTGATGATTTTGGCATACTCCTGATAACCCAAAAAACCTGTCTCAAAAAATTAACATATTTCAACCGTCCAATAAAATAAAAGTGTTTTTTAAAAACAAACAAAAAAACCATCAAATAATAATGTTCAGTTATGCACTCGATACTTGGTCGGGAATCCTTTTGCAGAAATGACTGCTTCAATGCGGCGTGGCATGGAGGCAATCAGCCTGTGACACTGCTGAGGTGTTATGGAGGCCCAGGATGCTTCGATAGCGGCCTTAAGCTCATCCAGAGTGTTGGGTCTTGCATCTCTCAACTTTCTCTTCACAATATCCCACAGATTCTCTATGGGGTTCAGGTCAGGAGAGTTGGCAGGCCAATTGAGCACAGTAATACCATGGTCAGTAAACCATTTACCAGTGGTTTTGGCACTGTGAGCAGGTGCCAGGTCATGCTGAAAAATGAAATCTTCATCTCCATAAAGCATTTCAGCCGATGGAAGCATGAAGTGCTCCAAAATCTCCTGATAGCTAGCTGCATTGACCCTGCCCTTGATGAAACACAGTGGACCAACACCAGCAGCTGAAATGGCACCCCACACCATCACTGACTGTGGGTACTTGACACTGGACTTCAGGCATTTTGGTATTTCCTTCTCCCCAGTCTTCTCCAGACTCTGGCACCTTGATTTTCGAATGACATGCAAAATTTGCTTTCATCAGAAAAAAGTACTTGGGACCACTTAGCAACAGTCCAGTGCTGCTTCTCTGTAGCCCAGGTCAGGCGCTTCTGCCGCTGTTTATGGTTCAAAAGTGGCTTTACCTGGGGAATGCGGCACCTGTAGCCCATTTCCTGCACACGCCTGTGCACGGTGGCTATGGATGTTTCTACACCAGACTCAGTCCACTGCTTCCTCAGGTCCCCCAAGGTCTGGAATCGGTCCTTCTCCACAATCTTCCTCAGGGTCCGGTCACCTCTTCTCGTTGTACAACGTTTTCTGCCACATTGTTTCCTTCCAACAGACTTCCCATTGAGGTGCCTTGATACAGCACTCTGGGAACAGCCTATTTGTTGAGAAATTTCTTTCTGGGTCTTACCCTCTTGCTTGAGGGTGTCAATGATGGCCTTCTTGACATCAGTCAGGTCACTAGTCTTACCCATGATGGGGGTTTTGAGTAATGAACCAGGCAGGGAGTTTTTAAAAGCCTCAGGAATCTTTTGCATGTGTTTAGAGTTAATTAGTTGATTCAGAAGATTATGGTAATAGGTCGTTTAGAGAACCTTTTCTTGATATGCTAATTTTTTGAGACAGGTTTTTTGGGTTATCAGGAGTTGTATGCCAAAATCATCAGTTTTAAAACCCATAAAAGACCTGACAAATTTCAGTTGGTGTGTAATGAATCTAAAATATATGAAAGTTTAATTGTAATCATTACATTATGGAAAATAATGAAATTTAGCACTATATGCTAATTTTTTGAGAAGGACCTGTATACGGTCAGCCATAAAACTTTTATTTCCCTGATGCTACATGGCGGTCGTGGATCTCAAGGTTGCATATTATCATCTGCCAATACAGATCTCGCTTCAACTCTTTCTCCGAGTAGCAGTCACATTAGAAGGCCAAATCCGTCATCTTCAGTTCGCGGCAATTCCCTTCGGGCTATCTATGGCACCCCGCGTCTTCACCAAACTAATGCTGGAGGTGATGTCATATTTACGAATTAAAGATACCCTGGTAATTCTGTACCTGGATGATCTTCTAATAGTGGGGAATTCATTCCTGCAGTGTGAACGCAGACTGTCTGATGTAATCTCATCCTTACAGAACTTAGGTTGGCTGATCAACTAGGGAAAATCCAGGCTATGCCCGGTAACCTGTCAAAAGTTCCTAGGCCTTCATCTGGACTCAGTAAGTCAGTAAGTCAGAGATGTTTGCTGCTGGAGGCAAAAAAAATAACCGTAATTAATAAAGTACGTCTTGCAATAAATAGTCCTATAATATCCCTAAGAGAAGGTATGTCTTTGCTGGGCTCTTTGACCTCATGTATTCCGGCAGTTCAGTGGGCCCAGTTTCATACCAGGAAATTGCAAAGAATCATCCTGCAAGAAGAAGAGAGACTACAGGGACAGTTAGAGAGCATAATATCCCTACCGTCGGAAGTAATCAGGTCTCTAAGCTGGTGGCTAAATCCAAATAATCTCTCGGGAGGGGTTCCTTGGGTAGTGGTCCCCTCAAATATAGTAACCACAGATGCCAGTCCCTTAGGATGGGGAGCACATTTAAAAGAAATTATGGTGCAAGGACAGTGGTCTAGATCAGAGGCAGAGGACTCGTCAAATATGAGGGAGCTAAAAGCTATATATCATGCCATATGTAACTTTCTTCCGCAGCTGTCTATCGGACAACACCACCTCTGTGGCATCCTGTTGAATTCGAAGAGACCCATAGGTAGAATAAAAGCTGTCTTCTCCCGGTCCTTCTCCGACATTGGCACTTGCCAGCATCCGTTAGCGAGGTCCAATGTCGAGAAGAATTTGGCTTTCCCCAAAGCGGATAGGGACTCTTCAATCCGAGACAGAGGGTATGAGTCCCGCACAGTGCAGGCGTTAAGTTTACGATAGTCCACGCAGAACCTCAATGTTCCATCTTTTTTCCTTACTAGCACGATAGGGGCCGCCCACGGACTTTGGCTCTCCCTGATGACACCTGCCTGCAGCATCTGACCGACCATCTCTCGAACTTCCTGGTATAATTTGGGGGGAAATATGCAGGTAACGTTCTCTGATCGGCGCTGTGTTCCCTGTTGGTATTTCGTGAGTAATAGCCTTCGTACAGCAAAAATCGTCCTCATGACTTGCAAACATGGACCTGTATTTCCCCAGCACTGCCTTCACTTGTTGTACCTGGGCAGGCGTGAGCTTGGACAGTTCAGCACGCATCTGATCTAATATGTGTCGTCCCTCGGTGTTGAAGAAGTGGTGACCGTCACTGACCATGGGTCTTGCTGTTGAACTAACAACTGTACGGCCTGAGGCAGGACGATTTCCTCAGGCATTCCTACTATCCGTGCTACTTCGCTCCTGGGTGACATTACAACTTCTTGATCTGTCAAATTAACGCAGTGCATAAGCACTGTTCCATCTTGTACAACGGCCATAGTTCTTGCCACCAACAGTCCTGCTGGCAGTGGTTCAGTTAGAGGGGGTTCTAGCTGTACTTCCACCCCGTCCAGAGGGGTGCGTGCTCGAACAGGCAGGGTCAGCACTGTTTGTCCCGGTGGTAGCGTGAGTTTAGCAGAGTTTGGCACTGTCAACTTTCCCACATTTCTCCATGGCTAGACAACTACTGAGCTTACGCGGCACGAAGCAGTCGCTGAAATACTTGTCGCTGGGGGGTATGTGTACTCCACTGTTTCAGGGACGAGTGAGTAGGTTCATCCAGAAGCAGTTTCCCGAATTATTTTGAAACATTCATCCCCAGGGTAACAGTATGACTGAGGCCGGCCTCGCCCTCTGTCAACACTACACCTTTCCGTCCAAGGTCTTGGCCGCACAGAGAAACCTGCGTCCACACCACCCCTGCGACCGGGATGGGCAGGTGGTTTGCCACTGTCAGCTTTACTACTGCACCCCACTCGGGCTGAACAGTCTCCGGAAAATGTCGATGGAAATAGGCTTTGGGCATTGTGGTCACTTGAGATCCAGTATCCACCAGGCAACGCACCGCCCGTCCGTCAAATTCAGCCCAGACCAGCGGGCATGTGGACACCAAGTTTGTGGGTCTTTCACCACTCCTTCCTTTCCATTCTGACTCCGGGCAACGTCCCCCAGGCTCGGAGCCCTCCAGTTTAACGCTCGGAGTGGCCAAGGTCCGCCAGGCCGTGGGCACTTCTGAGCTATATGCCATATCTCTCCGCTGTTGAAGCAGGTGAGAGACCTCGGTTGGCAAGACCTTTTGGCATCATTACAGAACTTAGGTTGGTTGATCAACTAGGAAAAATCCAGGCTACGCCCGGTAACCTGTCAAACGTTCCTAGGCCTTCATCTGGACTCAGTAAGTCAGAGATGTTTGCTTCCGGAGGCAAAAAAATTAACCGTAATTAATAAAGTACGTCTTGTAATAAATAGTCCTATAATTTCCCTAAGAGAAGGTATGTCTTTGCTGGGCTCTTTGACCTCATGTATTCCGGCAGTTCAGTGGGCCCAGTTTCATACCAGGAAATTGCAAAGAATCATCCTGCAAGAAGAAGAGATACTACAGGGACAGTTAGAGAGCATAATATCCCTACCGTCGGAAGTAATCAGGTCTCTAAGCTGGTGGCTAAATCCAAATAATCTCTCGGGAGGGGTTCCTTGGGTAGTGGTCCCCTCAAATATAGTAACCACAGATGCCAGTCCCTTAGGATGGGGAGCACATTTAAAAGAAATTATGGTGCAAGGACAGTGGTCTAGATCAGAGGCAGAGGACTCGTCAAATATGAGGGAGCTAAAAGCTATATATCATGCCATATGTAACTTTCTTCCGCAGCTGTCTATCGGACAACACCACCTCTGTGGCATCCTGTTGAATTCGAAGAGACCCATAGGTAGAATAAAAGCTGTCTTCTCCCGGTCCTTCTCCGACATTGGCACTTGCCAGCATCCGTTAGCGAGGTCCAATGTCGAGAAGAATTTGGCTTTCCCCAAAGCGGATAGGGACTCTTCAATCCGAGACAGAGGGTATGAGTCCCGCACAGTGCAGGCGTTAAGTTTACGATAGTCCACGCAGAACCTCAATGTTCCATCTTTTTTCCTTACTAGCACGATAGGGGCCGCCCACGGACTTTGGCTCTCCCTGATGACACCTGCCTGCAGCATCTGACCGACCATCTCTCGAACTTCCTGGTATAATTTGGGGGGAAATATGCAGGTAACGTTCTCTGATCGGCGCTGTGTTCCCTGTTGGTATTTCGTGAGTAATAGCCTTCGTACAGCAAAAATCGTCCTCATGACTTGCAAACATGGACCTGTATTTCCCCAGCACTGCCTTCACTTGTTGTACCTGGGCAGGCGTGAGCTTGGACAGTTCAGCACGCATCTGATCTAATATGTGTCGTCCCTCCGGTGTTGAAGAAGTGGTGACCGTCACTGACCATGGGTCTTGCTGTTGAACTAACAACTGTACGGCCTGAGGCAGGACGATTTCCTCAGGCATTCCTACTATCCGTGCTACTTCGCTCCTGGGTGACATTACAACTTCTTGATCTGTCAAATTAACGCAGTGCATAAGCACTGTTCCATCTTGTACAACGGCCATAGTTCTTGCCACCAACAGTCCTGCTGGCAGTGGTTCAGTTAGAGGGGGTTCTAGCTGTACTTCCACCCCGTCCAGAGGGGTGCGTGCTCGAACAGGCAGGGTCAGCACTGTTTATCCCGGTGGTAGGGTGAGTTTAGCAGAGTTTGGCACTGTCACCTTTCCCACATTTCTCCATGGCTAGACAACTACTGAGCTTACGCGGCACGAAGCAGTCGCTGAAATACTTGTCGCTGGGGGGTATGTGTACTCCACTGTTTCAGGGACGAGTGAGTAGGTTCATCCAGAAGCAGTTTCCCGAATTATTTTGAAACATTCATCCCCAGGGTAACAGTATGACTGAGGCCGGCCTCGCCCTCTGTCAACACTACACCTTTCCGTCCAAGGTCTTGGCCGCACAGAGAAACCTGCGTCCACACCACCCCTGCGACCGGGATGGGCAGGTGGTTTGCCACTGTCAGCTTTACTACTGCACCCCACTCGGGCTGAACAGTCTCCGGAAAATGTCGATGGAAATAGGCTTTGGGCATTGTGGTCACTTGAGATCCAGTATCCACCAGGCAACGCACCGCCCGTCCGTCAAATTCAGCCCAGACCAGCGGGCATGTGGACACCAAGTTTGTGGGTCTTTCACCACTCCTTCCTTTCCATTCTGACTCCGGGCAACGTCCCCCAGGCTCGGAGCCCTCCAGTTTAACGCTCGGAGTGGCCAAGGTCCGCCAGGCCGTGGGCACTTCTGAGCTATATGCCATATCTCTCCGCTGTTGAAGCAGGTGAGAGACCTCGGTTGGCAAGACCTTTTGGCATCATTACAGAACTTAGGTTGGTTGATCAACTAGGAAAAATCCAGGCTACGCCCGGTAACCTGTCAAACGTTCCTAGGCCTTCATCTGGACTCAGTAAGTCAGAGATGTTTGCTTCCGGAGGCAAAAAAATTAACCGTAATTAATAAAGTACGTCTTGTAATAAATAGTCCTATAATTTCCCTAAGAGAAGGTATGTCTTTGCTGGGCTCTTTGACCTCATGTATTCCGGCAGTTCAGTGGGCCCAGTTTCATACCAGGAAATTGCAAAGAATCATCCTGCAAGAAGAAGAGATACTACAGGGACAGTTAGAGAGCATAATATCCCTACCGTCGGAAGTAATCAGTTCTCTAACCTGGTGGCTAAATCCAAATAATCTCTCGGGAGGGGTTCCTTGGGTAATGGTCCCCTCAAATATAGTAACCACAGATGCCAGTCCCTTAGGATGGGGAGCACATTTAAAGGAAATTATGGTGCAAGGACGGTGGTCTAGATCAGAGGCAGAGGACTCGTCAAATATGAGGGAGCTAAAAGCTATATATCATGCCATATGTAACTTTCTTCCGCAGCTTTCTATCGGACAACACCACCTCTGTGGCATACCTAAACCACCAAGGAGGTACACGATCAGTGGAGCTCAGGTCTATTGCCGGGAAAATTTTAAAGTTGGCAGAAAGTCAACTCCTGTCCCTGTCAGCCCTGCACGTCAGAGGGATAGACAACGTCAGGGCAGATTTTCTCAGTCGCCATAACCTACATCAAGGAGAGTGGGTGCTCAGTCGCCGAATCTTCGACATGATAACAGGTGGGACAGGCCGGACATACACTACCGGTCAAAAGTTTAGGGTCACTTAGAAATTTCCTTATTTTTGAAAGAAAAACAGTTTTTTTTCCAATGAAGCTAACATTAAATGATTCAGAAATACACTCTATACAGTGTTAATGTGGTAAATGACTATTCTAGCGGCAAACGTCTAGTTTGTAATGCAATATCTTCATAGGTGTATAGAGGCCCATTTCCAACAACCATCACTCCAGTGTACGTATGGTATTTTGTGTTCGCTAACTGTGTAAGAAGGCTAATAGATGGTTAAAATACCCTTTAAAACCCTTGTGCAAGTATGTTAACACAGCTGAAAACCGTTTGGTTGATTAGAGAAGCTATAAACCTGACCTTCCTTTGAGCTTGTTGAGAATCTGGAGCATTACATTTGTTGGTTCCATTAAACTCTCAAAATGGCCAAAAAAAAGAACTTTCTTGTGAAACTCGACAGTCTATTCTTGTTCTTAGAAATGAAGGCTATTCCATGCGAAAATTACCAAAAAACTGAAGAATTCATACAATGGTGTGTAGTACTCCCTTTAGAGGAGTGCACAAACAAGCTCTAACCAGAGAAGAAAGACAAATGGGAGGCCCCGCTGCACAACTGAGCAACAAGACAAGTACATTAGAGTCTTTAGTTTGAAAAATTGACGCTCACAGGTCCTCAACTGGCAGCTTCATTAAACAGTACACATTAAATGCCAGTGTCAACATCTACAGTGAAGAGGCGATTTGGGGATGCTGGCCTTCAGGGCAGATTGGCAAAACAAAAGCCAATATTCCTCTGTCCAATGTCTGTGTTCTTTTGCCCATATT
This sequence comes from Oophaga sylvatica, assembly GCA_033576555.1. Lineage (NCBI taxonomy): Eukaryota > Metazoa > Chordata > Amphibia > Anura > Dendrobatidae > Oophaga > Oophaga sylvatica. Next base: position 57,027 of record JARQOD010000862.1, read on the forward strand.
AATCTTTTCCTTTCATTTAAGCCAGTCTTAAATATGGCTTTTGTTTTGCCAATCTGCCCTGAAGGCCAGCATCCCCAAATCGCCTCTTCACTGTAGATGTTGACACTGGCGTTTAATGTGTACTGTTTAATGAAGCTGCCAGTTGAGGACCTGTGAGGCGTCAATTTTTCAAACTAAAGACTCTAATGTACTTGTCTTGTTGCTCAGTTGTGCAGCGGGGCCTCCCACTTGTCTTTCTTCTCTGGTTAGAGCTTGTTTGTGCACTCCTCTAAAGGGAGTACTACACACCATTGTATGAATTCTTCAGTTTCTTGGTAATTTTTCGCATGGAATAGCCTTCATTTCTAAGAACAAGAATAGACTGTCGAGTTTCACAAGAAAGTTCTTTTTTTTTGGCCATTTTGAGAGTTTAATGGAACCAACAAATGTAATGCTCCAGATTCTCAACAAGCTCAAAGGAAGGTCAGGTTTATAGCTTCTCTAATCAACCAAACGGTTTTCAGCTGTGTTAACATACTTGCACAAGGGTTTTAAAGGGTATTTTAACCATCTATTAGCCTTCTTACACAGTTAGCGAACACAAAATACCATAAGTACACTGGAGTGATGGTTGTTGGAAATGGGCCTCTATACACCTATGAAGATATTGCATTACAAACTAGACGTTTGCCGCTAGAATAGTCATTTACCACATTAACACTGTATAGAGTGTATTTCTGAATCATTTAATGTTAGCTTCATTGGAAAAAAACTGCTTTTCTTTCAAAAATAAGGAAATTTCTAAGTGACCCTAAACTTTTGACCGGTAGTGTAGACCTGTTTGCCACGAGGAACAACAAGCAGGTCGAAAGGTTCGCTTCGCTATTCAAGATGGACAGTCCAGACATTCTAGACGCTTTGCAGACCCCGTGGACATTTCGCCTGGCCTACGCCTTTCCTCCAATGATATTATTACCAATCGTCATCCGAAAAATAAGGGAGAAAGGAGCGAGAATAGTCTTAATAGCCCCATTCTGGCCCAAGAGGCTGTGGGTCTCATGGCTAAGGGCCATGTCGGTCTCAGATCCATGGATCCTTCCTTGGGACCGGGACCTTCTCTCACAAGGACCCTTCTATCACCCACATGTCAAAGGCTTGCGCCTCATGGCCTGGAACTTGAAAGGCAGCTATTAAAGCTAAGAGGTTTTTCAGATGGACTGATTAATACCCTTCTGCATAGCAGGAAAGAAGCCACAACTAATATATATGCCAGAGTCTGGAAGAAATTTCTAGCTTTTCATTCAGCACGCCTATCCTGTGAAGTACCTATTCCGGCTATCCTAGAATTCCTGCAAAAGGGGCGTGAGTTAGGGCTGTCAGTATATACGCTAAAAGTCCAAGTGTTGGCTCTAGGGGCCTTATATAGTCATGACGTAGCAGGCAATAAGTGGATAGCTTGGTTTATCTCAGCTTGCCATCGAGCACAACCAGTTCATATACCGCAGATGCCACCTTGGGACTTAAACTTAGTCTTAGATGCTTTAACGGAAAGTTCGTTCTAGCCCCTTCATTCAGTCCCAAAAAAAATATGCCTCTTTAAAAACCATTTTGTTAGTGGCCTTGGTCTCAGCAAGAAGAGTGAGTGATCTCCATGCCCTATCAGTAGATCCTCCCTTCTTATCGTTATTCCCGGACAAGATAGTATTGAAAACAGACCTGCTCTATCTCCCTAAAGTGGCGACTAGATTTCATAGGTCTCAAGAAATCTATCTTCCTTCCTTTTATGATAACCCCACATCACCACAGGAAAAAAGATTTCACACTTTAGACGTAAAAAGGGCCGTCTTAGCATATTTGGACAGGACTAGATCCTGGAGGCAGAGCAGGGCTCTCTTTGTCTCTTTCCCAGGCAGCCTAAAGGGGACAGGAGTCACGAAGAGCACGCTGTCTCGATGGATTAGAGATGCAATATCGCTGGCATAATTAACAAAGGGGATTAGTCCTTAACATGGTAGTCCCTCCCAGGTGATTGTCTCTGAAAATCTCTCAGTGGGTGCTGTCGTGGCGAAGAGAAAAAAATGGATTACTTACTGGTAATGTTCTTTTATAGAGCCCACGACAGCACCCACTCACTTCCCTCCCTTAGTTATAGTACACACGGTGCATTCCGGTGGGTGAAGGGTTAATTGTATATATCGAGTGTACATAGCCTTGCAGTGTAAATATGTATATATACTTTAAACGTATTACGGAGCAAATTGACTGAAACTTGTGTGGTGGTTCCTCTCATTCTCTGTAATCCAACTGAGGAGCGAGGGGGGCCGCCCCTTTTATCTCTCTGTAGGTTTCCTGTTCCTAGGTGCGGATCCCCTCTCTCAGTGGGTGCTGTCGTGGGCTCTATAAAAGAGCATTACCGGTAAGTAATCCGGTTTATTGATTGGAGTTCCGTTGGGGAGTGGTTGAAACAGCTCCCGACGGCGTCGCAGTCCGTGAACAAAGTCTCTGGCTCTGCTGTGTAGAAACGAGATGTACTGTCTCCTGACCATGACGAAGTATCCGGATCCATTGGTCTTGAGTCCGTTGATCTTGGGTCCGTTGGAGCATGGGTACAGATCCTTCTGCTGGTTCCTCAAGGAGGACGCGGTACACCGGGAGCACAATGCCGTACAGGCAGCAGGGGTGACTAGGCCTCGCAGGGAATCACAAAGTTCAGGAGAAAACGGTACGTCTGCTGCACTACATGTTCTGGGTCTGGTTTGTGGAGAGACACTCAGTAAAGGGTATGTGAGTCGGACAGTCGCTAAAGGGCTGGCGTCAGTGGCGGTAGTTGAGGAGAGGGAGTCAACCTTCCTGCTCTGTAGTCACCTTCCTGCCAAGTCTCTCCCTTTCCCGCACTGCGCTCCTTTTATGTCCCCTCACCCCTTCTGTCAGGTGCTCAAGCTTTTCCCACACAGACAAGTCATCCCCCTGCAATAGTGATGACAGCCCCGATAGTTCCGGCCCTAGAGCGTTCCTCAAACCGGCAGCACTGCTCCTGTTCATCTCCTTACACTCCCCATTTGCTTTCTCTCGCCATTCCACGGGCGAGGCATCCTGGGATACATCATGTCTTTTTTGATCTTCCTCAGCAACCTATTGCCAGATAAATTGATCCTGGTTATACTGGTTGGGGGGCTGTCCAGCCGTTGTACGTTCAGAGCGTCGTTCATTGGAAGGAGTAATGGGGTCCTCCAGTGTGGTTGTGCCCGGCTGCCCTGATGTTGGAGAAGTCAGGTCTGTTCCCATCGTAACATTTCCTCCTGAGGTTCCAGGGTTCTGATTCTCGGACACATTCTCAACCTTCTTCCTCTTCATCTTCCTCTACTGTGGGAAGAGCCACCTCAGGAACTTCAGGCGTTCCTTCTTCTGATAAGGATCCTCGGAGAGGCATGGCCGGATCATACTTCGGTGCACTATCCACGTGGGAGTATCCCTCTCTCCTTCCGGTTGAATCTCATATACGGGTCCTTTTCCACCGACCCGACACTTCACTCAGTATGGCCGATTCTCCCATCGGCTCTCCAGTTTGTCCTGTGGACGTTTTCTCTTACCAACACTCGGTCCCCAACCAAAAGATCTGTCCCTCGCAGAGGAAGTTTCTCAGTGTGCTCCAGCTTCTGAAGTCGAGTCTTCACCAGACGATGTAGAGTCTGCAGATGATGATGATGTTCTCGAACCCAGGTAGACACCCCGTCCGTGGGTAGTCCTCCCGGGTTCAATTCCAGCTCCATGACTTCTTTTCTGTCGCAACCGAACAACACAAAGTAGGGCGTGAACCCGGTGGTCTGGTGCACTCGATTATTATAGATCCATACCAGCTCTGACACGTATTCAGGCCATCGAGCTTTCCGATCTTCCTCCAAGGTTCTCAGCATCTGTATGAGGGTACGATTAAATCATTCACAGGCCCCATTTCTTTGTGAATGGTGCGGCATGGCTCCCTGATCAGAGTGGATCAGTTGCGGGCATCCATAGACGTGAATTAAGTTTTTGCAGATGGCTTGAGCAGCCGACTCCGCCATTTGATCTCGCGTGGGTGTAACTACAGCAAACTTCGAGAAATGATCAATCATCACTAGGCAGTGGTCATATCCCTGATGCGCCGGTCCGATGGTCAAGTAGTTGGCGGTCAGTAGTTCCAGGGGTGCTGACTAGTAATGAGCGAGTATACTCGTTGCTCGGGTTTTCCCGAGCATGCTCGGGTGGTCTCCGAGTATTTAGAAGTGCTCGGAGATTTAGTTTCTGTTGCCGCAGCTGCATGATTTATGACTGCTGGACAGCTTGAATACATGTGAGGAATGCCTGTTTGTTAAGGAATCCCCACATGTATTCAGGCTGTCAAATAGCCGCAAATCATGCAGCTACGGCAAAAGAAACTAAATCTCCGAGCACACCCAAATACTCGGAGATCACCTGAGCATGCTCGGTAAAAACCGAGCAATGAGTATACTCGCTCATCACTAGTGCTGACCTCACAATGGTCTGTGTCGGAGCCCGTTGTTGTGGAGATTTGGCCAATTTACAACCCCGGCAGAGTTTACAGGCCTCTTCAACCACTGTTCTTAACCTAGGATAGTAGACGAAACGCTGTAGCCATTGAAAGGTTTTTTCATCACTGAAGTGCGCTCCTTTTTCGGGAGCTTCAGCCACTATTGTAAATAACACCGTCTCTGGGATCACCACCTGCCAGGAGGCCCCCCAGTTCTTTCTGCAGCTGGACCTTTCGATACAACAGCCCATTTCACATCTGGAGTTGCTCCCACTGTCGGAGTTTTTTAAGCACTTCTGGAGAAAGGGTGCTTCTTTGTTCTTGTCTGGGCAACTGTTTCAAAGTTACCCATTGACGAAACAGAGCGAGTTCACCGTCCTCCTGTTGTAAGCGGACCCACTCTTCCCGGGACCTTCCCAACACTCCTTCACGTGGAGTGGTCCAAATTTGATCCAGCGTAGCTGCCGTGGTCCCAGCAGTCTTCCAAAATCAGGGAACTTCCTCATCCTCCAGCATCTCATCCTTGTTCTTTCCAAGTGTTGCATGTCTTGCTCTGGATAAGGTGTGGGTGTTTTCAGCCCCCCTCCTGTAGGCAATCTTATACTGAAACTTTGCCATCCAGGCTACCCAGCGTTGTTCGAGGGCCCCTAACTTAGCGTTCTCCTGGTGCGCTAATGGATTATTATCTCTGCGCACTAACATCTCTGAGCCTGACAGATATTCCGGCGAACCGCTCCGTCATAGCCCACACCAACGCCAGCAACTCCAGCTTGAAGGAACTGAAGTTGTCCGGGTTGCGTTCGGAATCGTGAAGGGACCGACTAGCGTAAGTGATCACCCTCTCTTTCCCGTCCTGCACCTGTGACAACACAGCTCCCAACCCATGTAAGCTTCTGTCAGTGTGGAGAATGAACGGTGCAGAAAAGTGCGCATAAGCCAGCACTGGGGCTTCAGTCTGCGCTTTCTTCAAGTCCCGAAAAGTATTTTCCTGTTTTTTGTCCCAGTGGATGGGCCGGCCTTTCGCATTCGTGGGTACCCCTTTCAAAAGCTCTAGCAGGGGCTGCACCACACGGGCAAAGATCTTCACAAAGCGATGGTAGTACCCGTCAAGCCCAGGAATGCCCAAACATCTTTCAAAGACTCAGGGGTTGGCCAGTCCTGAATCACCCTGATCTTCTCCCGGAAGTTTCCACTCCGTCCGCTGCTAAGACGACATGACCTAGATACTCAATCTGAGTCTGGAACAAGTGGCACTTCTGGGGTTTCACCTTCAGTCAGTACTTTTGCAGGTGACTCAGCACTTTCTCCAGCCTCCGCCGGTGATCTTCAAACGAGGAAGCATACACTATGATGTTTTCCAAGTATATGAGCATAGCCTCGAAGTTCAGTTCACCTAGGCACATCTACATCAGTTGCTGAAACATCCTGGGGGCTTTGGCCAAGCCGAAAGGCATCCTGTTGAATTGGAAGAGACCCATAGGTAGAATAAAAGCCATCTTCTCCCGATCCTTCTCCGACATAGGCACTTGCCAGCATCCGTTAGCGAGGTCCAATGTCGAGAAGAATTTGGCTTTCCCCAAAGCGGATAGGAACTCTTCAATCCGAGGCAGAGGGTATGAGTCCCGCACAGTGCAGGCGTTAAGTTTACGATAGTCCACGCAGAACCTCAATGTTCCATCTTTTTTCCTTACTAGCACAATAGGGGCCGCCCACGGACTTTGGCTCTCCCTGATGACTCCTGCCTGCAGCATCTGACCGAGCATCTCTCGAACTTCCTGGTATAACTGGGGGGGAATTTGCAGGTAACGTTCTCTGATCAGCGCTGTGTTCCCTGTTGGTATTTTGTGAGTAATAGCCTTCATACAGCCAAAATCGTCCTCATGACTTGCAAACATGGACCTGTATTTCCCCAGCACTGCCTCCACTTGTTGTACCTGGGCAGGCGTGAGCTCGGACAGTTCAGCACGCATCTGATCTAATATGTGTCGTCCCTCGTTGATGTATTGGGGCTCCGGTGTTGAAGAAGTGGTGACCGTCACTGACCATGGGTCTTGCTGCTGAAATAACAATTGTACGGCCTGAGGCAGGATGATTTCCTCAGGCATTCCTACTATCCGTTCTACTTCGCTCCTGGGTGACATTCCTACTTTTTGATCTGTCAAATTAACGCAGCGCATAAGCACTGTTCCATCTTGTACAACGGCCATAGTTCTTGCCACCAACAGTCCTGCTGGCAGTGGTTCAGTTAGAGGGGGTTCTAGCTGTACTTCCACCCCGTCCAGAGGGGTGCGTGCTCGAACAGGCAGGGTCAGCACTGTTTGTCCGGTGGTAGGGTGAGTTTAGCAGAGTTTGGCACAGTCACCATTCCCACATTTCTCCATGGCTAGACGACTCCTGAGCTTGCGCGGCACGAAGCAGTCGCTGAAATACTTGTCGCTGGGGGGTATGTGTACTCCACTGTTTCAGGGACGAGTGAGCAGGTTCATCCAGAAGCAGTTTTATGAATTATTTCAAAACATTCATCCCCAGGGTAACAGTATGACTGAGGCCGGCCTCGCCCTGTGTCAACACTACACCTTTCCGTCCAAGGTCTTGGCCGCTGTGGTACACCAAAGGGGGTCTTGCTGGATGGGAGATATATTTCTCTTAGCAGACTGAAGTTTGGTCAGGATTTTCCCTGATCACAAGGACCTGTGATGAGGTCATAGTCATGGGATCAGGTCAGCTGATGTGTACCTCACCTGAGGGTGTGGATTAGGCCTATTTAACAAGGAGCTGTTGTAGTATGTGGGTGGAAGGAAGGAAGGAGTTTGGCTGGAGTCAGCCTGGAAGAGTGCACCAAGAAGCAAGTACCAGTCCACCCGGAATGGCACCTGGCGGTCTCTGCTGACCTGCAGCTGCTTAGTTAAGCCCGTCCCAAGCAAGGGTGAGTCTGGGACCAGTGGTTCTCCAAACTGGAGTGATTTATGTTCTGTTTTGAGTTTGTTATCTGGACTTTTGTTGAACCCGTCATTAAAACCACTGAACTTTGAACTGAACGCCTGTGTGTTTGCCTCATTACTGCAGCCCGGCCCTGCCTACCAGAGCAAATCCCTACATCGCACAGAGAAACCTGCATCCACACCACCCCTGCGACCGGGATAAGCAGGTGGTTTACCACTGTCAGCTTTACTACTGGACCCCACTCGGGCCAAACAGTCTCCGGAAAATGTTGATGGAAATAGGCTTTGGGCATCGTGATCACTTGAGATCCAGTATCCACCAGGCAACGCACAGCCCGCCCGTCCGTCAAATTCAGCCCAGACCAGCGTGCATGTGGACACCAAGTTTGTGGGTCTTTCACCACTCCTTCCTTTCCATTCTGGCTCTGGGCAACGTCCCCAGGCTTAGAGCCCTGTAGTTTAACGCTCGGCGTGGCCGAGGTCCGCCCGGCCGTGGGCACTCCTGAGCTATATGCCATATCTCTCCGCAGTTGAATCAGGTGAGAGACCTCGGTTGGCCAGACCTTCTGGCATCATTACGGGCCACACCACTTCGGCCCCCCTCTACATTTGGGCCAGTCTCAACTTTTTCCTTCATCTGAGCCAATTCTCCTTGGATATTCAGCAGCACTTTCCTCATCTCTTCAACCCATTGACCGAATTTACTGTTGCTTCCCCACTCTGGACCTTCCCTACCGGTGCCATCACCCTCTGCTCTTGTTCACACAAGTGGGCCTCACTTCCTGTGTCGGCAAAAGTGATGCAGGGGTCCACCCATACCCGCTCCCTCAGGTTCTGTTTGGTCAGGATGTCCCGTAGCCCAGTCACCAACAAGTCACGTAACACAACACTGCCAGCCCTATTCCCACTCTATCCTTTCTGACAATAGTGGTATGTAACTCTTGTAGGGCATTCATATACTGCGTCACCGTATCCCCCTCCCTTTGCATACGGCTAAATAGGCGAGTCCTAAGTTCCCCTACGTCAGTGGGGTCCCCGTGGGTTGCTTCCAAAATCTGAAGTACTTTGGTTAACGTGTCATGGTCTCGGGGGGCATGTACCATCATGGAGTCTGTAGCCTCTCCATCCAGGGCCATAATGGTCCCCTCAGCCTCTAGTGCGGGAGTCATTGGGTGCATTCTCAACATACCCCTGATGCGCTCTGCCCATCTCAACAACATGGTGTTAGACCCCGTGAATTTTGGCGAATTACTTAACATGGCCCCCAATCTGATACTGGTCTTGGGTTCGGCTGCCTGTTCTGCCGAGTCCATGCTGCTAGACTGCATCCTGCCAACTACGCCAAGTGTAAAGGTTCGTCGGATGCAGTAAACAGCAAGAGGCAAAGAAGGGGGTTAACAGGAATTTACTTAGGCAATTGATGAATATGAACTCAAAGAAACCTCCACGCAGGGAGGTGATTAGGCAAATGATGAACTACACAATAACCGCAACAAGAAGGGGAAAAGTGAAAGTAAAGACTTATCGATTGGAGTTGTGGTTGGAACAGCTCCTGACGGCGTCGCAGTCCGTGATCAAAGTCTCTGGCTCTGCTGTGTAGAAACGAGATGTACTGTCTCCTGACCGTGACGAAGTATACGGATCCGTTGGTCTTGAGTCCGTTGATCTTGGGTCCATTGGAGCGTGGGTACAGTTCCTTCTACTGGTTCCTCAAGGAGGACGCGATACACTGGGAGCACAACGCCGTACAGGCTGCAGGGGTGACAAGGCCTCGCACGGAATCACAAAGTTCGGGAGAAAATGGTACGTCTGTTGCACTACATGTTCTGGGTCTGGTTCGTGGAGGGACACTCGGTAAAGGGTATGTGAGTCGGACAGACTCTAAAGGGCTGGCGTCAGTGGCGGCAGTTGAGGAGAGGGAGTCAACCTTCTTCCTGCTCTGTAGTTGCCTTCTCGCCTCGTCTCTCCTTTCCCGCACTGCGCTCCTTTTATGTCCCCCACGCCCCCTTCTGTCAGGTGCTCAGGCTTTCCCCACACAGACAAGTCATCCCCCTGCAACAGTGATGACAGCCCCATAGTTCTGGCCCTAAAACGTTCCTCTAACCGGCAGCTCTCCTCCTGTTCATCTCCTTACAGTGGTACCAGTGGGACTTGTACACCACCGTTCTAGCTCCTCTCTGTCATGTTAAACCCGTGACAATGAGTCAAGTTTGAACAAATGGCTGGGAGAGAAGAGATGAGTTCACTATGGCTTCTTCATGCCCCTCTTAGTGATAGACTGGTCTCTCCGATGTGTTTATGTAGAAAATCACTTGTCAATTACCAGGAGCTGTGCAAGGAGAAGCAGCAGACTCATTTTTTCTCTTCCAGCCATTTTTTCAAACTAAAAAAAAACCTGAGTGCAATCATGCTGTCTGGCACTGATTCATTCTGTCCTTGGATTGGGCAGCAAGAATCATGTGACTGGTTCCTTTTAAATGTGCGGTCTATAAGATTAGAATCATCATAATAATACTGACCTCAACAATCAAGTTAATAATAATAATAATCTTTATTTATATAGCGCCAATATATTCCGCAGCGCTTTACAGTTTAACTGTTTCAAAACACAAGTCATAAGTAACAACGTTAACAATACAATAATTAAAGCAAAATAAGCCGCCCCTGCTCGTGAGAGCTTACAATCTACAATGAGGTGGGGGAGATACAAAGTACAGGTGTTATATACAATGGTGCATTTACAATGATGGTCCAGCCATCTTGAGGGAGTGAGGGATGGATGGAGATAGTGAATGGGCTACACATACACACTTACACATAGAATGACTTTGATTAGTGAATGTGATAGGCCGCTTTGAACAAATGTGTTTTGAGGGAGCGCCTGAAACCATGCAAATTGTGGATAGTCCTAATTTCTTGGGGTAGAGCATTCCAGAGGATTGGCGCAGCGCGGGAGAAGTCTTGGAGTCGGGATTGGGAGGTACGGATTAGTGCAGAGGTTAGTCGAAAGTCGTTTGCAGAGCGCAGCAGTCGGTTAGGCCGATAGATAGAAATGAGGAGGAGATGTAGGGGGGTGCTGCACTGTGGAGAGCTTTGTGGGTGAGAATCAGTACTTTGAATTGGATCCTACAATGAATGGGCAGCCAGTGTAAGGACTGGCGAAGAGCGGACGCGTCCGAGTACCGATTAGCCAGATGGATGACCCTGGCTGCTGCATTAAGGATGGACTGGAGAGGGGATAGTCGAGTAATGGGGAGGCCAAGTAATAGAGCGTTGCAGTAGTCCAGGCGGGAGTGGATCAATGCTACAGTGAGGGTTTTTGTTTCCATGGTGAGAAAAGGGCGGATTCTAGAGATGTTCTTTAGGTGTAGGCGGCAAGAGCGGGCAAGAGATTGTATATGGGAGGTGAAGGAGAGATTGGTGTCAAACATAACACCCAGACAGCAAGCCAGGTGCCGGGGTGTTATTATGGTGCTGCCCACGGAGAGGGAAATGTCAGATTTAGGGAGGTTAGTAGACGGCGGGAGCAGAAGGAGTTCAGTTTTGGAGAGGTTGAGTTTCAGATAGAGAGCGGACATGATGTTGGAAACTGCGGACAGACAGTCGGTGGCGTTCTGTAGAACAGCGGGGGTAAGGTCGGGGGATGACGTGTATAGTTGTGTGTCATCAGCATAAAGATGGTACTGAAAGCCAAATCTGCTGATGGTCTGTCCAATTGGGGCCGTGTAGAGAGAGAAGAGAAGGGGGCCAAGGACTGAGCCCTGGGGTACACTGATAGTGAGAGGAAGAGGAGATGACGTGGAGCCAGAGAACGAAACACTGAAGGAGCAGTCAGAAAGATAGGAAGAGAACCAGGAGAGAACAGTGTCCTTAATACCTAGTAGTGACTGGAGCCTAGACAATAGGAGACAGTGGTCAACTGTGTCGAAAGCTGCAGAAAGGTCGAGAAGAATGAGCAGAGAGTGGTCGCCGTTACGTTTTGCTGTCAGAAGGTCATTGGTCACTTTGATGAGTGCAGTTTCAGTCGAATGTAAGGGGCAGAAGCCGGACTGTGAAGGGTCTAGAAGGGAGTAAGTGGAGAGTAGACTAGGCGCTCCAAAAGTTTAGAGATGAAGGGGAGATTGGAGACCGGTCTGTAGTTGTTTGTGCAGGAAGGGTCGAGAGTGGGTTTCTTTAGTAGCGGAGTAATGATGGAGTGTTTGAAGGAGGATGGGAAAATGCCAGAGGAGAGTGAGAGATTAAAGATTGTAGTTAGGTGAGTTGTGACAACTGGAGAGAGAGACTGGAGGAGATGTGCGGGAATGGGGTCGGTAGTGCATGTAGTCGGACGAGAGGAAGTCTGGAGACTTCTTCTTCTGTGATGGGATCAAATGTGTAAAGTGAGCCAGGAGAAATGCAGGGAGGGATGGGAGTCACAGCACTTGGTGGTTGAGAGCAGATTTCCTGACGGATAGTATCTATTTTTTCTAGAAAGTGAGGCCAGGTCGTCAGCACAAATGTCTGTGATAGGGGCTTGTGCTTTTGGCCTGAGGAGTGAGTGAAAAGTGTCAAAAAGTTTCTTGGGGTTGTTGGCTAGTGAGGAGATCAGGGTGGTGAACAGGGCCGGCGTCAGCACCCGGCACACCCGGGCAAGTGCCGGGTCCCTGAGCAGGCGGGGGCCCACTCGCAGTCTGGCACCCCCGTGCCCGTTAGCGGAGGAGAGCGGTGTCAGCGCCGCCACTGGGCCCCCCGCCCGCTCAGGGCCCCGGCATCAGCTGGCACAATACTTACCTCTCCCGTGCCTCCGCTGCCGCAGCTCCGGGCTCCAGGGGGTGCCGGCGCTTCCTCTCACAGCAGCGCCGCTGAATGACGTCATCATTCAGCGGCCGGCTGTGGCAGAGAGCGCGGACGCTGAACAGGTAAGATGTCTCTGTGTGTGTCTCTGTGTGTATGTAGTGCGGTGCTTTGTGTGTGTGTGTGTGTGTGTATGTGAGAGAGTGCTTGTGTGCTGTGATGCTGTCTGTGTGTGATGATGGGCAGGCATTGCTGATAATGAGGAGGCATTGATGATGATGATGGGGAGAAGATGATGATAATGGGCAGGCATTGATGATAATGGGCAGGCATTGATGATGGGGAGAAGATGATGATGGGCAGGCATTGCTGATAATGGGGAGGCATTGATGATGATGATGGGGAGAAGATGATGATAATGGGCAGGCATTGATGATAATGGGCAGGCATTGATGATGGGGAGAAGATGATAATGGGCAGGCATTGCTGATAATGGGGAGGCATTGATGATGATGGGGAGAAGATATGATAATGGGCAGGCATTGATGATGGGGAGAAGATGATGATGGGCAGGCATTGCTGATAATGGGGAGGCATTGATGATGATGGGGAGAAAATGATGATAATGGGCAGGCATTGATGATGGGGAGAAGATGATGATGGGCAGGCATTGCTGATAATGGGGAGGCATTGATGATGATGGGGAGAAGATGATGATAATGGGCAGGCATTGATGATGGGGAGAAGATGATGATGGGCAGGCATTGCTGATAATGGGGAGGCATTGATGATGATGGGGAGAAGATGATGATAATGGGCAGGCATTGATGATAATGGGCAGGCATTGATGATGGGGAGAAGATGATGATGGGGAGGAGATGATGATGATGGGCAGGCATTGATGATGATGGGGAGGCCATGATGATGATGGGGAGGCAATGATGATGATAAGGAGGCAATGATGATGATGGGGAGGTAATCATGATGATAATGGGGAGTCTTTCCACAGCGCCCTTTCCTGAGCCGTAACAGTGCAGAACGCAGTACAGCGCAGAATGCGGACCAGTATCCTGTATGGAGCATTATATTGGGTCCAGTATTCTGTATGGAGCATTATTTTGGGTCCAGTAATCTGTATGGAGCATTATATGGGGGTGACATCCTGCATGGGGTATTATATGGGTGATGAGGGGGAGACTGTGGTTCCCATAATATTGTATGGAGGACTGTACTGTCCAGTCTGTACTGTGCGCTGTGAGGATTTGGCGGTTTTTGAGCTATTGTACAATTTACAATAGATATCACTCATGTAATGGAAGAAGTGAAGTATTTGGCATTGTACTGTACCCATATTTCTCTGCTGTATCTGTGCATCATGAATCGTGGTCTGTGTTAAAGGGGCCCACTGAGGCTCTTTCGCCCGGGGCCCATAAAAACCTGGAGCCGGCCCTGGTGGTGAAGTAGGTCTGTTTGGCGAGGTGAAGGGCAGCATTATAAGGTCTTAACATGAATTTAAAGTGGATGAAGTCTTCTGGTGTGCGGGTTTTTCTCCAGAGGCGTTCAGCACTCAACATGTTACAATCATGTTACACACTGAAACCTGTAAAAATGAAACCCAAATAATATCAAGTCATGAAGGTATAATCCAGCTCAGGAAGATCCATTAAAAACTTAATTTTTTATTGAAAAAATATCTTTCATAAAAATTGGTTACATCTCATAAAAAATCACAACCCCCATGTGGGAATATAGCATGGGCAGACGCATTTCGAACAACAATTCTTAGTCTTTTTTGTCCTTGCTTTTTATGGACAAAAATATTGGGACATGTCTTAGCCATAGAATTCAGGATTTAAAATCCATTTTATGGCCACAGGTAACAGGTAATAGTGTAGCTACCGGGAGGGGCAGAGGGTGCAGTCACTCCAGGCCCAACGCTCAGGTCACCCGGAGCTAATAACTGTATCGGCTGCGTGGATTAGGGAGACAAGATCTCCCTGCACTACCACTCTCCATTCTGTAGATCACAGGTCAACCATAATACAATGTTTGGGGGTGTAATAGGAGGGGGAATACTGGTGACCCAAATACAGTGTGTGGAAAATACTGGGGACCTTCATGCAGTGTGCGTGGGATACTGGGGACCTTCATGCAGTGTGTGTGTGGGAAAATACTGAAGTCATTGCAAGGGAAGCTACTGAGGGGCATCATGCTGTGTATAGGAAGCTGTGGATGTATCATGCTGTGTATGTGGGAGCTGTGAGCCCATCATTCTGTGTATGTGGGGGCATCTCTCTGTGTAGAGGGGAACTATATATGGAGGGATTCAGGGGACATTATTAAATGTTAAGTGGGCACTTAAGCATAATTGTTATAGGGGCATTCAGGGTATTGTGTCTGTCAAAGGGGCACACTGGTGGCATTAATTTCTAGGTGACAAAATATGGACTCTGTTTTCTAGTGCACTTGCACTGGGCATTAATGTGCTGTGTTTAACCAAGGGGGATGTGTGGCCCAGCTATGTAAGGCACACATATCCAGGAAAATGCACAGGAAGGTAACCGCAAAAGCTTGCTATCCATTCACTTCACTCACACTTTCAGACACACCCACTAGGGGTATAAAAGGGAGTGACAAGTAGCAGAGCTCATTCAAGTTTCCTGTCTGAGAAGAGCTCAGTTCAGTCTGTTTCCTGTCTTCGGACAGCTCAGATCAGCCAGAGAGTTCAGTGATTCAGTTTCCTGTCTTCAGACAGTGCAGTTCAGTTTCAGTCCAGTCTGGACTTGGAGGATACTGAGAGTTGATCAGTGAGCTCTGGAGAAAGCTGACATTACCATCAAAAGCTACAAGTGCTTATGTTGAGAGCGAGAACAGGGCGAAGGGCACAGTGGAGAAGATAGATGCTAGTGCACCAGGTACCGGATTACCTGCACTAATTCACCGGACACCGGGGTCCGAAGCGTTGCTAGTGCTTCATGCTTAGTAGCAAGATAACCGGAGGCTTTCTGGACTACAGGTCGCAGAAGGTAGCCCTAAGCGCTGATACGTAAACGGAGCCAGGGGGAACAAGGACTTTTAGCTAGGCCAAGCTTAGAGGGACTTCGTTCTTTCCAATATCTGGTCACCATATCGGGTCACCAGATTAAGCAAAAGGCTCTACCACAATGTCAACCGGGCCTGGCAGCTATTGAGAAAAGCTGGAGATTGCAGAGTTAACTTCGCTTCATGCAAGTTTGGACTCAGATATATATGAAGTAAAGGAGGCCTCTAACCTGCTCAGCGGTATCCCGAATGTGCATTCTCCACCCCGACCAGCTTCCCGGGATCTTCCTGAAACACCTACAAGTAAAGGTATGAAAAGAAGCTGCATTGTGTGTGATTGAATTCTTAACTACACCCTGCATCATCACCATAGACTTCCAGGGACCAGTCTCACCTGTGGGAGACTTACCACCCAGCTGCCCCATAACATCCCTGTGAAGATCCTTATAGCAGCGCTGGTCCAATTGATCAGATACCACAGGTGGCGTCACGAACTACCTATCCTTATAATCCCTGTAAATATCCCCCATTGCATGACCGCCAGGGCCACGGACCGAGTCCCGCTGCCAGTGACATCTCCCATAGAAATCAATGGGCTCGGCTCCGAGTACCCCATAGCCCTGGTATCCACACATGTGGTGCGCGTCATCTTCTGGCGTCACGAACAGGATGTGAAGCTTGCAATTGTGAGTCCTGTGTGCCTATTGAACTGTTTGGTGAAAAAGACTGTTTGCTGTGTGTCACTTTTGGCGCCAAATAACGCCAATAACGCATTTTTACCGCTATATTCGCGCCCTGTGGCGCTTTAGAAGAAGGTGGGCGTGCATTTTTGGGCGTACCTGGAAGAGCGCGCTGTTCCCTAGTCCCGCCCCCAACTCTGACGCTGCGGCAGGTCCTGTGGGAGCGGAAGTGAACGCTCGGACATCACAGCTCCAGCGACAAAGGTCCTGTCTCCACCGCTGTGCCTGCGACGCTGCAGCCTTTGAAAGAGGTAGGCTCCGACTAAACAGGGGGGCACCAACATGTCGCAGCAACCGGCAGACGGAGCGGCCCCCGCCGGAGGCCCCAATAGCCCACCGCTTGGCATTGTAGTGCAGGATGGAGGTGCGGGCCCCTCACCTGGTCCGGTGGTCCCGCTCATGCCCCTAACGCTCCCATACATGCTCCCATACATGCCAGGAGCGAAGTGGCTCCCTCAATACAGCGGCGAGCCAGACACCCTGCCAGGATTTAAACGGAAAATATGTAGCATCCTAGACATGTATTCAATGACTGAAAAGCAAAAAGCTGCTGTGGTAATAGGACAGTTAGCTGGTGCGGCTGAGAGAGAAGTAGAGACTTGGCCCACTGCAGACCAGGAGTCGGTACCTGCGATTCTCTTAAAGCTACAGGCCATCTTTGAGGACCGCACAGAAACGGATCTCCGGATGGCATTTTATCAGTGCTCCCAGAGACCAGGTGATAGCATTAGGGACTACGCCTGCCGACTACAGGGGGCCCTGCGAGCTCTCAAACAGGCTAACCCTGCAAGTGCCATTGACGAAAGCAAAATGTTGAAAGAACAATTTGTACGGGGACTGAGGTCTCCAGCGGAAGGCAGGACTGTAAACTGGTGGTCCTTGGATCATCCAGATGCCACTTTTGATGCCCTAAAGGACATGGCAATAAAAGGACTGCGACCCTTGGAAAAGCCAGAGGTGGCAAATCAGTATCACCCGGGGGAAGCCACTCTAAAGTCGCAGTACCCACCTTTTCCCCGCAGGTGGCAGAAGCTAAAACGCAGGTGGCGCCCCTAGTGAGTTGGAATGTCTGCGCTCAGAAGTGCGCCAGCTGACTAAGAACCTGGCCACTGTAATGAATGCCCTGCAACTGCGGAAAGAAGAAGGAGGAAAGATCCTACTAGCCGACTGTCCGGAGGATGTCCCTTGGATGAACCGGAGGAAATGGAGGACGTCGCTTCACCGGAGGAGGACCACGCCACCCCCAGGAGCGACTTCTGATCAACACCATCCTTGCCGAGAGATCATCTGCTACCGCTGCAACCAAAAAGGTCATATGGCTCAGCAATGTCCTTTAAACGAGCCGATCCTGGGTCAGAGGGCCAACACCCAGGAGTAGACTCATCAGGCCCCTTAGACTGGAACCGCAGGTTCGTGGGTGGACGACCCTACCTGTCCATCATTCTGGACGGGATTGCAATTCCTGCACTGCTGGACACTGGATCTCAGGTGACCATAATACCTGATGTCCTTTATAATAAATTTTGGTCAAAGGACAGTCTCCAGCCCCCGAGCCCTGACTTTACAGTGTACGCCAGCAATGGTCTCCCTGTTGAAGTACTCGGAGCCAAAAATGTGGACGTAAAAGTGGGCAGGGTGGAGCTGAAGCATCAGGGACTTCTAGTAGTCAGGACTGTAAATGAGGAAAATGGCTTAAATGTGATATTAGGTACTAACATTATCAGTAACTGTCTGGGAGAAGTTGTGTTTTTGCTCCAACAGCTCGCTGAAGTTGCCAAGCCAAAGCAGAAGGGAGTGATCCAGAGGGAGATCCGGGCCCTGATGTGCCAGCAGCAAGCGAAGCTTACAGATGGTGAAATCGGTAATGTACGGGTCACGGACCCGAATCCCATTGTAATACCCCCAATGAGTGAAATGTTAATATGGTGTAGAGCAGCCATAGGTCTGAGGGGACAGAACTACCAAGCAGTAGTAGAACCCCATCGTTCAGAGCACAGACCTACACTCTTAACTGCTAGAGGGGTAGTGGAAGTAATAAATGGGAGAGTACCAGTACGACTTCTCAACTGGGGAGACGATGAAGTAAATTTACCACGTTATGCCACAGTTGCTAAATTACATGCCGTAGATAACAATTCTATCCTCACAACCGAGTCCTTAGCCTCCCGCCAACCAGCGGAGGATAATGATCCGGCAACCCCGGTAGCGGATTGGTGTCAGCAGCTTCATATAGGGACAGACACCACTTCCGTCCACCAGAAACAGGGGGTACTACGGGTGGTACAAGAGTACGCACAAGTATTTAGCAAACACCCACTTGACTTTGGGACAATTAAGGGAGTACAGCATCATATCCCTACAGGCAGTCATCCTCCCATCAAAGAGCGGTACAGGCCTATACCTCCAGCCCACTATCAGAAAGCTAAGGAAATGTTGCGTGACATGAAGGAAGCCGGGGTGATAAGGGATAGTTGTAGTCCTGGGCAGCACCTCTAGTTCTAGTTAAGAAAAAGGATGGTAGCATGAGAATGTGTGTAGATTACAGACAAGTAAATCGCATAACACATAAAGATGCATACCCATTACCACGCATAGAGGAATCCTTAGCTGCTCTGAAAACGGCTAACTACTTTTCTACCCTCGACCTTACTAGTGGGTACTGGCAAGTAGCTGTGGCTGAGGAGGATCGGGAGAAAACTGCTTTCACCACCCCAATGGGACTCTGCGAGTTTGACAGAATGCCGTTTGGCCTCAGCAGTGCCCCAGGAACATTCCAGAGAGTGATGGAGAGCTGTCTGGGACATCTCAACTTTGAAACCGTGTTGCTGTATCTGGACGACGTGATTGTGTACTCCAAGACATATGAAGATCATCTGAAGCACCTGGCAGAGGTATTCGAGTCACTGTCCAAGTATGGGATGAAACTGAAGCCCTCAAAGTGCCATCTGCTCAAACGGAAGGTACAGTACTTGGGACATATTGTCAGTTCCGAAGGAGTAGCGCCGGACCCCGAGAAGGTCACAGCCATCCAGAAATGGCCGGAGCCGAAGAATCTAAAGGAGGTGCGTCAGTTCTTGGGACTAACAGGTTACTACAGGAGGTTTGTAAAAGATTACACCAAGAAAGCGGCGCCTTTACAGGACCTCCTGGTCGGACAACCTCTCAAGAGCAGAAACCCTCCATTCAATTGGGGAAAAGAACAAGCTGAGGCATTCAAAGAGATGAAAGAGATTCTGACAGGCGATGAAATCTTAGCCTACCCAGATTACAGCCAACCGTTCCTGCTGTACACTGATGCCAGTAACGAAGGATGAGGAGCAGTCCTCAGTCAGAAGCAGAACGGCCAAGAAAAAGTCATCGCATATGCCAGCAGAAAGCTCAGGCCAACTGAGAGGAACCCGGAAAACTATAGCAGCTTCAAACTGGAGTTCCTGGCGCTGGTCTGGGCCATTACCGAAAGATTTAAACATTACCTTGCCTCCAACAAGTTCACTGCGTACACAGACAACAACCCTTTGACGCACCTTGAAACAGCCAAGCTGGGAGCCATGGAGCAACGTTGGATGGCTCGGCTGTCAAACTATCAGTTTACCATCAAGTACAGAGCGGGCCGTAAAAATGCTAACGCGGACGCCTTGTCCAGAATGCTGCACGAATCCGACACGGAGGAAGAATCAGATGATCTGGAAGAAATCGAGCTACCTGCGTTCCACCGAAATGGGATGGTCCAAGAGCAACGAGTCTACAGAAAGCGGTGTGGTGAGATGTTGAACCCTTTACCTCATCACAGCTGGAAGGAGACTCAGGACAGCGATCCCGTGGTCAGCCGTGTCAAGGAGCTGATAAGACAGGAAGGTTCCTCCTTGGAGAAAGACGCACCCATACCAGCAAAGCTCCTGTGGAATGAGAGAAGCCGGTTGTTCATATACCGTGAGAAGTTGTGCAGGAGATACGTCGACCCAAGGACCCATGAGATGGTTTGGCAGATAGTGGTCCCCAGAGCAGACATCCGAATGGTGTTAGAAGCTTACCACGATCAAGCGGGACACTTTGGCTGGAAAAAGCTGGAGACCCTGTTGAGGTGTCGGTTCTACTGGGTAGGGATGCGCAGCTCCATCGAGAAGTGGTGCCGGAACTGTGGACCCTGTGGCCTCAGACGGAAAGACTACTGTAGTCAGAAGGCACCCTTGCAGCCTATCCGGACGACTCGTCCTTGGAGATCGTGGCATTGGATCACGTCAAGTTGTCCCCAAGCAGGTCGGGATACACATATGCCCTGACCATGGTGGATCACTATTCCAAATTTCTGGTGGTCGCCCCTGTCAAAGATATGACAGCAGAGACAGCAGCAAAAACCTTCCAAGCAAGTTTCTGCAGACCACATGGATATCCGGAGCAGGTGCTGACTGATCGAGGTCCTGCATTCGAAGCTGAACTGTTTAAGGAATTCTGTCAATTGTATGGATGTAAGAAGATCAGAACAACACCGTACCACCCTCAGACCAATGGCCTTTGTGAAAAGATGAATCACATTGTCATCGACTTACTGAAATCTGTACCACTGGAAGAAAGAAATCGGTGGCCTGACTTGCTACCTGACCTGGTCGACTTGTACAACCACATACCAGTAAGTTCCACCAACTGCACTCCAGCCTACCTTATGAGAGCAAGACCCGGAAGACTGCCAATGGATTTGGAACTTGGTGTGGTAGAACCAGAGGCTGATGACAGTGCTGAAGATTGGGACACAACTCGACAAGAACAGTACAGGAGAGTGCAAGCCTGCGTGGAAGACAGTCTCAATAGAGTAAGAGAAAAACAAGAGAAGAACTATAACAAAAATGCTCTCGCTAAGCCTTTGATGCCTGGAGAAATTGTGCTAAAAAGAAAAAGAAGAATGCACAAATTGGATGATCAGTGGGAACAGGAGACATATGTCGTGCAAAATTCCAATTTTGATAACAGAAAGACCTGTACCATCAGCAAGGATGGAGGAAAAACGACTGCAACTGTGTCTAGAGATCATCTAAAGTTGTGTCCTGGCCCATTAAAGCTTCGTGAGGAAGAACCTGTTGTCCTTCAGAAAGAAAATGATGAAGCGGTCATACATACGGATTTGGGAGATTTACCTGCGGATTGGCCCAGATTGGGAGACGCTGTAATTATTCCTGTGCTGCAGTTTTATCAACCGCAAGAGGAGTCTCTACATCCAGTCATGCCAATTGTGCCAGTGGAGCCAGTTCCAGAAGGACCTATTCCGGCAGACCCTCAACTATTGGGATCCCAAGCAGCGGAGCCACAAGAGGCAGCGCCACAAGAAGTGGAAACCCCTGGTGAAGCAGTACCGCATCGCCCAGTCGCTAGCATGCTTGCCAGGTCCCTAGAGAGGTGGAGTCGTATCTATAGTTTACCGTTACGCAGAACAGATAGGCTAGAGACTACTATACCTGATGCTACCCCACGTAGGTCAGAACGTATTACTAAAGGAAGATTACCTATTCGTTATCAAGAGTAGTCCTAGTAAACTAGTCTAGCAAGACCCAGACAGGGTTTATTGCATCTGAAGAATTGTATAAAGTATTAATGTGATTTCTATTGATATGTCTTTAAATGTGTCTTTTTCATGCATGGACTGCGTGGCTGTGGACTGTGCCAGCCCAAAAACTTTCAATGTAAATAGTTTGCACTACGGTGCCTTATCTTGGTTTTACACGAAACCATTACTATCTACCTCTGAAGAAAAACCCGTATGGTGTGGCCTAGAGTGAGGTCTGCAGTCAGAAGTCCTGCAGCCCACCGAGGACCCACGTGGGAGGTTTGGTGCGGGTCCTCCACAAGAATTTGTCTTGTATTATGAGAATGTTTTGATACTTTTGTATTTTTCTAATGTACAAATTGTAACGTTCAAGAATTCGTACCTCCCGGATGGGAAGAGTTAAAATGTTGTTGTTATATGCAAAACAAAAATGTTTTTCTTTTTCTCTTTTACAGCCCGGGAGTGCTGTGTTTAACCAAGGGGGATGTGTGGCCCAGCTATGTAAGGCACACAATCCAGGAAAATGCACAGGAAGGTAACCGCAAAAGCTTGCTATCCATTCACTTCACTCACACTTTCAGACACACCCACTAGGGGTATAAAAGGGAGTGATACGTAGCAGAGCTCATTCAAGTTTCCTGTCTGAGAAGAGCTCAGTTCAGTCTGTTTCCTGTCTTCGGACAGCTCAGATCAGCCAGAGAGTTCAGTGATTCAGTTTCCTGTCTTCAGACAGTGCAGTTCAGTTTCAGTCCAGTCTGGACTTGGAGGATACTGAGAGCTGATCAGTGAGCTCTGGAGAAAGCTGACATTACCATCAAAAGCTACAAGTGCTTATGTTGAGAGCGAGAACAGGGCGAAGGGCACAGTGGAGAAGATAGATGCTAGTGCACCAGGTACCGGATTACCTGCACTAATTCACCGGACACCGGGGTCCGAAGCGTTGCAAGTGCTTCATGCTTAGTAGCAAGATAACCGGAGGCTTTCTGGACTACAGGTCGCAGAAGGTAGCCCTAAGCGCTGATACGTAAACGGAGCCAGGGGGAACAAGGACTTTTAGCTAGGCCAAGCTTAGAGGGACTTCGTTCTTTCCAATATCTGGTCACCATATCGGGTCACCAGATTAAGCAAAAGGCTCTACCACAATGTCAGCCGGGCTTGGCAGCTATTGAGAAAAGCTGGAGATTGCAGAGTTAACTTCGCTTCATGCAAGTTTGGACTCAGATATATATGAAGTAAAGGAGGCCTCTAACCTGCTCAGCGGTATCCCGAATGTGCATTCTCCACCCCGACCAGCTTCCCGGGATCTTCCTGAAACACCTACAAGTAAAGGTATGAAAAGAAGCTGCATTGTGTGTGATTGAATTCTTAACTACACCCTGCATCATCACCATAGACTTCCAGGGACCAGTCTCACCTGTGGGAGACTTACCACCCAGCTGCCCCATAACATCCCCTGTGAAGATCCTTATAGCAGCGCTGGTCCAATTGATCAGATACCACAGGTGGCGTCACGAACTACCTATCCTTATAATCCCCTGTAAATATCCCCCATTGCATGACCGCCAGGGCCACGGACCGAGTCCCGCTGTCAGTGACATCTCCCATAGAAATCAATGGGCTCGGCTCCGAGTACCCCATAGCCCTGGTATCCACACATGTGGTGCGCGTCATTAACATTTTCTAGCATGGGCGTACCCAGGATCAAAACTAGGGGGGGCAAGCCTTGGTCGTTCAGGTTGTAAAATTTTAGAACAAAAAAGATGAATGAAACTGCTCCATACCTGTATATATATCATCACCAGCCCACTAAGCCAGCACCTGTATATACAGCATCACCAGCCCCAGCCCACTAAGCCCAGCACCAACTGTATCTATCATCACCAGCCAGCACCTGTATATACAGCATCACCAGCCCCAGCCCACTAAGCCCAGCACCACCTGTATATATCATCACCAGCCTGAGCCCAGCACCTGTATATCATCACCAGCCCACTGAGCCCAGCACACCTGTATATATCATCACCAGCCCACTGAGCCAAGCACCACCTGTATATATCATCAACAGCCAACTGAGCCCAGCATCACCTGTATATATCAACAGCCCACTGAGCCCAGCATCACCTGTATATACATCAGCCAGCCCCTGTATACATCAGCCAGCCCCCAGCCCCTGTATACATGAGCCCAGCCAGCCCCTGTATACATCAGCCACAGCCAGGCCCTGTATATACATCAGCCCAGCCACAGCCCCTGTGTACATCAGCCACAGCCAGCCCCCATCGACTGTATACACATCAGCCCAGCCAGTCCACAGCCCCTATATACGCCAGCCCAGTATACATCAGCCCAGCCACAGCCAGCCCCTGTATACATCTGCCAGCCCCTGTATACATCTGCCAGCCCCTGTATACATCAGCCATCCCCTGTATACATGAGCCCAGCCCTCCCCTGTATACATCAGCCCAGCCAGCCCCAGCCCCTGTATACATCAGCCCAGCCAGCCCTGTATACATCAGCCCAAGCCAGCCACCAGCCCCTGAATACATCAGCCCAGCCACAGCCAGCTCCTGTATATACATCAGCCCAGCCAGCCCCTGTATATACATCAGCCCAGCCAGCCACTGTATATACATCAGCCCAGCCAGCCCCTGTATATACATCAGCCCAGCCAGCCACTGTATATACATCAGCCCAGCACCACCTGTATATACATCAGCCACAGCCAGCCCCTGTATACATCAGCCAGCCCTGTATACATAAGCCAGCCCCCCAGCTCCTGTATACATAAGCCAGCCCCCCAGCCCCTGTATACATAAGCCAGCCCCAGTATACATAAGCCAGCCCCAGTATACATAGCCAGCCCTATATACATCAGCCCAGCCCTGTATACATCAGCCCAGCCAGCCCCTGTATACATCAGCCACAGCCAGCCCCTGTATACATCAGCCAGCCCCTGTATACATCAGCCCAGCCCCAGCTCAGCACCTGTCCTGACTCCTGACACTCTACCCTCCTCCAGAGGCCTGAGTTGAGAGAAAGTCACTGACCTGATACGTTCAGATTCAACGGGCGCTCTGCAGCCAGGGGAAGAAGACAGGGAGAGCAGAGCGCTCTCTCTCTTCCCGCAAAGAACGTCCTGACGTTCAATGTCAGGCGTTCTTATTAACCCGCTATGTACAGGGCACCCGGGTCACTGCGCGCACCTGTAAAATTGTGCCCTAGAAAACATGGGCGTACCCACCGTGGGGCGGGGGGGGCAGCAGCCAAATCTGCTGATGGTCTGTCCAATTGGGGCTGTGTAGAGAGAGAAGAGAAGGGGGCCAGGGGAGGGCACAATTTTACCATCTAGAGCAGTGTTTCCAAAACTACAGGCCTCACGGCCCCCAACAGATCATGTTTCTGAATTTCCTTAGTATTGCACAGTTTCTGATGTCTTGATCATAACTCCATCACCTGTGCAATACTAAGGAAATCCTGAAACATGATGTTTTGGGGGCTGTGAGGACTGGAGTTTGGGAATCTCTGATCTAAAGGGGTGAAAGGAAGTATTTTACTATTTAAAAGACACAGAGGTGGACATTATTATGTGGGGTAGTAACAGAATCAGTAATATGGACACATACGGCAGCAGCGGCTCAGCATTAGGCCGGTGTCACACTTGCAAGTGCAATGCGATAAACTCGCTCAATTCTCTCGCCTCAATAACCGGCACTGCCGCCGGCACTCGGGACTGGAGCGTTCAGCTGCATAGAAATACATGCAGCCGCACATTCCGGTCCCGAGTGCCGGCTGCAGTGTCGGATATTGAGGCAAGAGACTCACGCGAGTTTCTCGCATTGCACTCGCAAGTGTGACCCCGGCATTAGAGTGACAGTAGGACAAGTTAGTGAAGGAGAATAGATTGGGATGGTGCTGGAAATGTGAGAAGTCAGATGTATCAGTGTTGGTCTGGGCAGAGCCTGCTGATACCAGCGCAGTTCTGTAATAGGAGTCACCGGGGTAACAACTCTGGTCATGCCCTTTCTTCCGCCATCACCTGTGAGTGATATTATTGAGAAGTGTAAGGAACCACAGCAACTCAGCCACAAAGTGGAGACCCCATAACAATGGTGGTCTAGTGCTGAGGCATAAATGTTGGCTCTGCTGACTCTATAACTGCAGAGCTCTAAACCACCTTTAGCATTACCCTCAACACGAAACCTGCGCCCCCATAAGCAACGGGTGAAATGGTGGAAAGCACCAGGCATTAGACTGGGGCAGGAAATGTGCTCTGTGGACGGACAAATCACCCTGCTCTACCTGCAGACTGATGGGCAGGTTTGGGATCGGTGAATGTTGACTACTGTAGAGTAATTGTACCTGAACACCTCTAGTATTCATTCCAGGTACACTGACAGCACATGGTTCTGCTCTGTACACCTCGTACATATGTGGCTCCGCTCCGTACACATGCGGCTCCGCTCCGTACACCTCGTACACAGGCGTCTCCGCTCCGTACACTTCGTACACACACGGCTCCGCTCCATACACCTCATACATACGCGGCTCCGCTCTGTACACTTCATACACCCAAGGCTCCGCTCCGTACACCTCGTACACACACGTCTCCGCTCCGTACAGCTCATACACACACGGCTCCACTCTGTACACCTTGTACACACACGGCTCCACTCCGTACACCTCATACACACACAGCTCCGCTCCATACACCTCGTACACATACTCAACTCTGCTACATCCACCCTGTAAACCCCTCCTGACCCCACACAGAAACTTCCCCTCATCCAGCACCATGACAACCAGCACAGCAGAGTCCTGCATACACTGATGCCCCTGATCATGTGACCCCTGACTCCTCCCCTCCTGTGACCACATCACAGGTCCTGTGCGCACAGACCAGCCATACATGTGGTGTGGGTTGCGTCTAGTTCGGAGTTGATTTTTTGTGGTTCACAAAAAATCAACTCCATTCTAGCTGATTCACTAGTGAGCCGTCTAGGTCGGAGTTGATTTTTTGAGGCCTCATTTTACCAACTCCACTCCAGCCGGCTCACTACTGAAGTGTCTAGATCGGAGTGGAGATTTTGTGGTCCTCATTCCAGCAGCTCCACTGTAGACGGTTCACTACTGAGGTGACTAGAGCGGAGTTGAATTTTGAGGCCTCACTGTAGTCACATGTTTTTGAGGACCTCATTTTATCACCTCCACTGTAGCTGACTCACTGGAGAGGGGAGTGGATCGCAGAGGATTTTTTGATGATCTCTCTGCAGCTTCTCCATTCTAGACAGTTCAGTTTCTACAGTTCAGTTCCTCAAAAAATCCACTCCACTGTTCAGAATGGAGCTGATTCCAGGCTCCTCATACACTGCAATGTACACACACTGTATGTATATATATATATATATATATATATATATATCAGCTTTATAATTGTAATGATTTAATGCTTTTAGTTTTTATCTACTTGCTCAAACTGTTATATTTAATATTTATTTCCAAAGGGCATACAATTATTTATGATTAATCAAACTTGCATTTTATCGTTTTTTGTAATATAAATAATTACATATAGCGCTGATTGTTCAGATTTGCCAGAATTTTACTTTTACTGTATTTCAGCATTGCATGAGTGAGCGGAGCCTCACGGGGAAAACGGAACAGAGCCATCAACAGAGTCCTCATAATTTACAACATAGGAGTGCAGTGGATTTTTTGAGGACCTCATTTTAGCAACTCCGTTCTAGCTGATTCAGCATTGAGCCGTCTAGATCGGAGTGAATTTTTTGAGGATCTCCCTGTAGCCTCCATTCTATACTGTTTGGTGCTGAGGTGACGGAAGTCGAGTTTTTAAAAGAGTGAGTGGAGCTTCGCAGCGAGAAACATAACAGAGTGCAGCAGCAGAGTCCTCATAATATACAACATAGGACTGTAGTGGATTTTTTGAGGACCTTAATTTAGCAACTCCGTTCTAGCTGATTCACCATTGAGCCGTCTAGATCGGAGTGGATTTTTTGAGTATCCCCCTGTAGCCTCCATTCTGTTCTGTTTGGTGCTGAGGTGACGGAAATCGAGTTTTTAAAAGAGTGAGCGGAGCTTCACAGCGAGAAACATAACAGAGCGCAGCAGCAGAGCCCTCATAATTTACAACATAGCATTGGAGTGGATTTTTTGAGTGGAGGGGATTTTTTGACGACCTCCTTGTAGCCTCCGATCTGCAGTTTGGTGCTGAGGTGATGGAAATCGAGTTTTTAAAAGAGTGAGCGGAGCTTCGCAACGAGAAACATAACAGAGCGCAGCAGCAGAGTCCTCATAATATACAACATAGGACTGTAGTGGATTTTTTGAGGACCTTAATTTAGCAACTCCGTTCTAGCTGATTCACCATTGAGCCGTCTAGATCGGAGTGGATTTTTTGAGTATCCCCCTGTAGCCTCCATTCTGTTCTGTTTGGTGCTGAGGTGACGGAAATCGAGTTTTTAAAAGAGTGAGCGGAGCTTCACAGCGAGAAACATAACAGAGCGCAGCAGCAGAGCCCTCATAATTTACAACATAGCATTGGAGTGGATTTTTTGAGTGGAGGGGATTTTTTGACGACCTCCTTGTAGCCTCCGATCTGCAGTTTGGTGCTGAGGTGACGGAAATCGAGTTTTTAAAAGAGTGAGCGGAGCTTCGCAACGAGAAGCATAACAGAGCGCAGCGGCAGAGTCCTCATAATTTACAACATAGCATTGGAGTGGATTTTTTGAGGACCTCATTTTAGCAACTCCGTTCTAGCTGATTCACCATTGAGCCGTCTAGATCGGAGTGGATTTTTTGAGGATCTCCCTGTAGCCTCCATTCTGTACTGTTTGGTGCTGAGGTGACTGTAATCGAGTTTTTAAAAGAGTGAGTGGAGCTTCACAGCGAGAAACATAACAGAGCGCAGCAGCAGAGTCCTCATAATATACAACATAGGACTGTAGTGGATTTTTGAGGACCTCCTTGTAGCCTCCGATCTGTACAGTTTGGTGCTGAGGTGCCTGGAATCGAGTTTTTCAATGAGTGAGTGGAGCTTCGCAATGAGAAACATAACAGAGCGCAGCAGCAGAGTCCTCATAATATACAACATAGGACTGTAGTGGATTTTTTGAGGACCTCATTTTAGCAACTCCGTTCTAGCTGATTCAGCATTGAGCTGTCTAGATCGGAGTGGATTTTTTGAGGATCTCCCTGTAGCCTCCATTCTATACTGTTTGGTGCTGAGGTGACGGAAGTCGAGTTTTTAAAAGAGTGAGTGGAGCTTTGCAGCGAGAAACATAACAGAGCGCAGCAGAGCCCTCATAATTTACAACATAGGACTGTAGTGGATTTTTTGAGGACCTTAATTTAGCAACTCCGTTCTAGCTGATTCACCATTGAGCCGTCTAGATCGGAGTGGATTTTTTGAGGATCTCCCTGTAGCCTCCATTCTGTACTGTTTGGTGCTGAGGTGACAGTAATCGAGTTTTTAAAAGAGCGGAGCTTCGCAACGAGAAACATAACAGAGCTCAGCAACAGAGTCCTCATAATTTACAACATAGGATCGGAGTGGATTTTTTGAGTGGAGTGGATTTTTTGAGGACCTCCTTGTAGCCTCCGATCTGCAGAGTTTGGTGCTGAGGTGATGGAAATCAAGTTTTTAAAAGAGTGAGTGGAGCTTCGCAACGAGAAACATAACAGAGCGCAGCAGCAGAGTCCTCATAATTTACAACATAGGACTGTAGTGGATTTTTTGAGGACCTCATTTTAGCAACTCCGTTCTAGCTGATTCACCATAGAGCCGTCTAGATTGGAGTGGATTTTTTGAGGATCTCCCTGTAGCCTCCATTCTGTCCAGTTTGGTGCTGAGGTGACTGTAATCGAGTTTTTAAAAAAGTGAGTGGAGCTTCACAGCGAGAAACATAACAGAGCGCAGCAGCAGAGTCCTCATAATATACAACATAGGATCGAAGTGGATTTTTTGAGGACCTCCTTGTAGCCTCCATTCTGTCCAGTTTGGTGCTGAGGTGACTGTAATCGAGTTTTTAAAAAAGTGAGTGGAGCTTCACAGCGAGAAACATAACAGAGCGCAGCAGCAGAGTCCTCATAATATACAACATAGGATCGAAGTGGATTTTTTGAGGACCTCCTTGTAGCCTCCGATCTGCAGAGTTTGGTGCTGAGGTGATGGAAATCGAGTTTTTAAAAGAGTGAGTGGAGCTTCGCAACGAGAAACATAACAGAGCGCAGCAGCAGAGTCCTCATCATTTACAACATAGGACTGTAGTGGATTTTTTGAGGACCTCATTTTAGCAACTCCGTTCTAGCTGATTCACTATAGAGCCGTCTAGATTGGAGTGGATTTTTTGAGGATCTCCTTGTAGCCTCCATTCTGTCCAGTTTGGTGCTGAGGTGACTGTAATCGAGTTTTTAAAAAAGTGAGTGGAGCTTCACAGCGAGAAACATAACAGAGCGCAGCAGCAGAGTCCTCATAATATACAACATAGGATCGAAGTGGATTTTTTGAGGACCTCCTTGTAGCCTCCGATCTGTACAGTTTGGTGCTGAGGTGCCTGGAATCGAGTTTTTAAATGAATGAGTGAAGCTTCTCAGAGAGAAACCTAACAGAGCGCAGCAACAGAATCCTCATAATTTACAACATAGGACTGTAGTGGATTTTTTGAGGACTTCATTTTAGCAACTCCGTTCTAGCTGATTCAGCATTGAGCCTTCTAGATCGGAGTGGATTTTTTGAGGATCTCCCTGTAGGCTCCAATCTGTACAGCTATATATTATTGTAGATATAGACTGTACGGGCTCCTGTCACTGTACGAGCTCCTGTCAGGTTTATATTACTGTAGATATAGACTGTATGGGCTCCTGTCAGGTATATATTACTGTAGATATAGACTGTACGGGCTCCTGTCACTGTACGGGCTCCTGTCAGGTATATATTACTGTAGATATAGACTGTATGGGCTCCTGTCAGGTATATATTACTGTAGATATAGACTGTCCGGGCTCCTGTCAGGTATATATTATTGTAGATATAGACTGTCCGGGCTCCTGTCAGGTATATATTATTGTAGATATAGACTGTACGGGCTCCTGTCAGGTATATATTACTGTATAGACTGTATGGGCTCCTGTCAGGTATATATTACTGTAGATATAGACTGTATGGGCTCCTGTCAGGTGTATATTACTGTAGATATAGACTGTATGGGCTCCTGTCAGGTATATATTACTGTAGATATAGACTGTATGGGCTCCTGTCAGGTATATATTATTGTAGATATAGACTGTACGGGCTCCTGTCAGGTATATATTATTGTAGATATAGACTGTATGGGCTCCTGTCAGGTTTATATTACTGTAGATATAGACTGTATGGGCTCCTGTCAGGTATATATTACTGTAGATATAGACTATATGGGCTCCTGTCAGGTATATATTTGTAAGGTTCTTTGTCTCTGTTGACATGTTCCTTGAAACTCAGTTTTCCGTCGGCCATTTTGCTTTCTGTCTTTCTGCAGCTCTTGCCCTCAGTTAATATGGAGTTTCCAGTTTTCATGTTCCCGCCCTGATTCTCTCCCTCTTGCTTCTTAAGCAGCCTCAGCTGAACAATCAGTGCTCCTGAATCAAGCCTCAGTCAGTCTGTGACCTGACTCCTGGAAACCTTGGACTTGTACTCCAGCTATTCCCTACTGAGGAACCTTGGAACACTTTTGGACTCTGGAAACCTGCTGTTTGGTGAATCCATGTTTGCAGAGGAATTACGGTACAGAGAAGAGATCCTGAACCTGCTTTGGAGATTTATTGTAGTGCTTGAAGTTACTCTGGCCTGCTGTGTCTCCTGTCGCTGTTCCTGCAAACTGTGTGAACTTTTCAGCATTCTTGTATGAAGTAATACAAGTCATTTCATTTCAACCTGTGTCTCATGTGTTTTCCTCGCACACAAGCACAAGACGCTATAGGAACTGTACACTATACATGACAAGATTCAGGAGCCAATGTTTAGTGTCTGCTGGGTCTGGGAAAGTCATGTCTGCTGTGACTGTGGATATCAGATGTCCGTTTAATACCTTATGTGATGACAGTGGTTGTGACTTCTCACAACCATTCCAGGTGAGCGCATTCCCTTAAAATTTTACTCTGGAGTGTTACCACAGGTAAACACTATTGTTTTTTTTTTTTTTTTTTTCCTTTCCTCTTCTCCTTCCAGCACTTCTGCCTTAAAAGATCTGGAAGATGGAGGCCCGCATAAAGGAGCTTTGCGGAGTGACTGATACAATCCTTTCAGATGTACAGACTTTAAAAACCCGTTTTGCAAGCCTACAGGACCTCACTAATCATAATTTGCAAGTGTTTGGACAGACTACCCAGGAATTGCGAGCCAGGATTGAGGCTCTAGAGGAACGAGCCCAGGCTCCTGCCATAACCCCAAGTTCTGGGATCCCCAAATTACCTCCTTTTCGTTTTGGCGGTGAACGTGAGAAATTCAGGGGATTTATTAATCAATGCAATTTATTTTTCTCTGCACATGCTTCACAATTTCCCACTGAACGATCCAAAGTGCTTACTATAATCATGTTGCTTACCAATAAGGCTTTGATGTGGGCAAACCCTCTGATTGAGACTGAGGATGATTGTTTGAATCACCTTGATGCTTTTATTTCAGCCATGGGGCAGGTGTTTGATGACCCCAATCGAGGTGCAACAGCTGAAGCAGCCATGTTAACTTTGCGCCAAGGTAAGCGTTCAGTAGCCGAATATGCCCTGGATTTCAGGAGATGGGCTCTTGATACCACTTGGGACACTTCCGCTAAAAAATCTATTTTTCGTAAAGGGTTGTCTCCACTGATTAAGGATGAACTTGCTCGTGCCGACCCTCCCACTGCGTTAGGTGACTTTATTAACTATTGTATCCGTATTGATGCTCGTCTGACTGAACGCAGACAAGAGAGATGGTTCGAAAATAATCGCACTAACCTTTTACTACCTCCCTCCTCAGCTAAGGAACCTTTGAGTAGGATCACAAGGGAACCAGAACCTGAACCCATGCAGGTGGACTCTTTACAAAGACGGGTTAGTGATGCACGCAAAGAACATCGTATAAAGGAAAATCTATGTTTCTACTGTGGTAAGTCAGGGCACTTCATTATAAACTGCCCCAGCCGTTCTCGTAAGACTACTGCAGCAGTCATTCACTGTGAGTGTTGCGAGAGGAGCTCTGTCATGTCCGAGCCTCAGGCTCCAGAGAGATCTGCTGCAAGAGATCTTGATTTCTCGGACTTAAACTCTGTTAGTTCTGGGGACGATGACGGTATAAACGCTGCAATTTTTCAAGTTTCCTCAGCGGTGTCCCAGCTGAGTTGTAAAAGAAACAATTCTCATTGCTTCCTTTCCATCAAACTCTGGGTTGACTCAGTCTGGGTGTCTAGCTCTGCTATGATCGACTCAGGAGCAAGTGGAAATTTTATGGATATCTCCTTTGCTCTGAAACAGGGGATACGTTCAGTGAAGAAGGCTACTCCAGTACAGATGGAGACTGTGGATGGCTCTCTACTGACTTCTGGACCAGTGGATCAAGAAACAGAGCCTTTGAGGGTCCTTATGGGTAAAGATCATCAGGAGAAAATGTCTTTTATGCTTATCTCTTCTCCCCACTTTCCCATTATTCTAGGGCTACCATGGCTGCAGGCGCAGAATCCTACGATTAACTGGGAGACCAAGGAATTACATTTTCCGGAGAAACAGATGAGTCAAGGAGTTTCAGCTTGCTCTGTTCCTAAAGGAACCATGTCAGTCCCTGAACTACCAGCTGTATACCAGGACTATGTGGATTTATGTGACAAGAAGAACGCTGACCAGCTTCCTCCTCACCGTCCATATGATTGTCCAATTGAATTATTGCCTGGAGCCGAGATACCTTTTGGTAAGATCTACCCCCTAGCGGGGCCCGAGCTAAAAGCTTTGAAGGATTATATAGACGAAAATTTAGCCAAGGGCTTCATACGCCCCTCTTCATCTCCCGCAGGTGCACCCATCTTCTTTGTGAAGAAGAAAGATGGATCTCTGAGACCCTGCATAGACTATAGGGAACTCAATAAGGTTACTATTAGAAACCGTTATCCATTGCCTTTAATCCCTGAATTGTTGGAGAGAGTGCGGCATGCCAAAATTTTCTCTAAACTGGATCTCCGTGGGGCCTATAACTTGGTCCGTATTAGACTTGGGGATGAATGGAAGACTGCTTTCAGGTCACGCTATGGACACTTTGAATATCTAGTTATGCCTTTTGGTCTGAGTACCGCCCCAGCCACTTTCCAACACTTCGTGAATGATATCTTCAGGGATCTCCTAGATACATTTGTGGTGATTTATCTGGATGATATTCTAATTTTTTCTAACTCCACAGAGGAACATCATGGACATGTGAGAATGGTCTTAGAACGCCTAAGACAAAACCATCTCTACATCAAACTTGAAAAATGTGAATTCCATAGGACCGAAATTCAATTTCTGGGGTATGTACTATCTACGCAAGGGATTAGTATGGATGGAAGCAAGACCCAAGCCATCAAGGATTGGCCAATTCCTAGAAATGTGAAGGAGGTGCAGCGTTTCATCGGGTTTGCCAACTTCTATAGACGTTTCATTAAGAATTTTTCTGAGGTAGTGTCACCTATCACCCAACTTACCCGGAAACAGTCTAGGTTCTCCTGGACCCCGCAAGCTCAGGAAGCATTTTCCTGTTTAAAGGATAAATTTACCACCGCACCTATCTTAGTACATCCCAACCCCGAGCTTGCCTTCATAATAGAGGTGGATGCTTCAGACTGTGCCGTTGGAGCTATACTCTCTCAGAGAACAGGTGAGAAGAATGTCTTGCATCCCTGTGCCTTCTTTTCCCAGCAGTTGTCTTAGGCTGAGAGGAACTACGATGTGGGCAATAGAGAATTGTTGGCCATTATTGCCGCCTTCAAGGAATGGAGACACCTTCTTCAGGGAGCTGCACAGCAAATAGTCGTCCTGACAGACCATCGTAACCTTGAATTTATCAGATCGGCTAAGTGCCTGACTCCTCGCCAGGCTCGCTGGAATCTTTTCCTAAACCAATTTAATTTTGTCATTTCTTATAGACCAGGATCGCGCAATGGAAAAGCTGATGCACTCTCTAGGATTCATTCAGCAGAGACACGTCCACTTACTCCTCCTAAGACTATTCTTCCTGACTCTAGATTCCTGGGAGTGATTCATAATCAAGACCTACTTAAGGACATCAAGGAAGCATACCATGCGGATTCTTTGTTGGCTCAACCCCCAAGGGACGTAAGTCTTTTCTTTAAGAATGGTGTGTGGATTCAGGGACAACGTCTGTATATACCTGAAACAGTCAGATTGAGAGTATTGCAACTCATCCACGATTCCAAGATAGCTGGGCATAGAGGAATTCTAAAGACACAAGAATTTCTTTCTCGTTTCTTTTGGTGGCCCACTTACAGGAAAGATGTCTTAAACTATGTCACTTCATGTGAAGTCTGTGCAAGATGCAAAACACCTCGCTCCTCACCAACTGGTCTGTTGCAACCTCTTCCCACCCCGTCCCGCCCGTGGGGATCCATTTCTATGGACTTCATTGTGGAGTTACCAACCTCTCAAGGGAAGAACACCATTCTAGTGGTGGTTGACCGTCTAACAAAGGCAGCTCATTTTATCCCTTGTGTCGGCTTACCCACTGCAAAACAGACATCAGACTTGATGATTAAGAATGTGTTTCGCTTACATGGAGTACCGGATGAGGTCATTTCGGATCGAGGGGTGCAATTCACTTCAAGGTTTTGGCAAAATTTCTGTGCAGCATTGGACATTAAAGTAAACCTTTCTTCTGCTTTTCATCCCCAGACTAATGGACAGACAGAACGAACCAATCAGACCCTGGAGCAGTATCTCCGCTGTTTTATCTGCCACCTACAGGATGATTGGGTGGATCTACTTCCACTGGCTGAGTTCTCTTATAACAACTCTCAGAGCGCCTCCACTAAGCAGTCTCCTTTTTACTCCAATCTAGGTTATCATCCTAACATTCTTCCTCGATTTCCCATAGATACGCCCTTGCCGGCAGTGGCTGAAAGAATCACTTCTTTACAAAAGAATATGGATCTTCTAAAGGAAAATCTAGAATTGGCTCAGGAAAGGTACAAGAAAGCAGCAGATAAATTTCGTAAACCTGCACCAGCTTTCAAGGTAGGAGATTTGGTCTGGCTGTCAACCAGAAATCTTAAATTAAAGATTCCATTGTCTAAATTGGGACATAAGTACATTGGACCTTATAAGATCAATAAGATAATAAGTGCTGTTGCTTGTCATCTTCAACTGCCCAGAACTATGAGAATCCACCCTGTCTTTCATGTATCCCTACTAAAGGCTGCAACACCCAATACGTTTCCTGGACGTTCTTCTCCTTGCCCTGACCCAGTGCTGGTCGATGGTCAGGAAGAATTTATGGTGGAAAAGATTCTAGATTCCAGGTTGTACAGAAATCAGTTGCAATATTTGATTAAATGGCAGGGCTACCCAGTGGAGGACAAACTCATGGGAACCAGTCAATAATGTAAATGCTCCTCGCCTGCTCCACCAGTTTCATCAGAGGTACCCTGACAAGCCTGGTCTGAGGTCATCCGGAGGTTGTCCCTAAGGGGGGAGTAATGTAAGGTTCTTTGTCTCTGTTGACATGTTCCTTGAAACTCAGTTTTCCGTCGGCCATTTTGCTTTCTGTCTTTCTGCAGCTCTTGCCCTCAGTTAATATGGAGTTTCCAGTTTTCATGTTCCCGCCCTGATTCTCTCCCTCTTGCTTCTTAAGCAGCCTCAGCTGAACAATCAGTGCTCCTGAATCAAGCCTCAGTCAGTCTGTGACCTGACTCCTGGAAACCTTGGACTTGTACTCCAGCTATTCCCTACTGAGGAACCTTGGAACACTTTTGGACTCTGGAAACCTGCTGTTTGGTGAATCCATGTTTGCAGAGGAATTACGGTACAGAGAAGAGATCCTGAACCTGCTTTGGAGATTTATTGTAGTGCTTGAAGTTACTCTGGCCTGCTGTGTCTCCTGTCGCTGTTCCTGAAAACTGTGTGAACTTTTCAGCATGCTTGTATGAAGTAATACAAGTCATTTCATTTCAACCTGTGTCTCATGTGTTTTCCTCGCACACAAGCACAAGACGCTATAGGAACTGTACACTATACATGACAATATTACTGTAGATATAGCCTGTACTTGCTCCTGTCAGGTATATATTACTGTAGATATAGACTGTACGGGCTCCTGTCAGGTATATATTACTGTAGATATAGACTGTATGGGCTCCTGTCAGGTATATATTACTGTAGATACAGACTGTATGGGCTCCTGTCAGGTAAATATTACTGTAGATATAGACTACGGGCTCCTGTCAGGTTTATATTACTGTAGATATAGACTGTATGGGCTCCTGTCAGGTATATATTACTGTAGATACAGACTGTATGGGCTCCTGTCAGGTATATATTACTGTAGATATAGACTGTATGGGCTCCTGTCAGGTATATATTACTGTAGATATAGACTGTATGGACTCCTGTCAGGTATATATTACTGTAGATATAGCCTGTACTTGCTCCTGTCAGGTATATATTACTGTAGATATAGACTACGGGCTCCTGTCAGGTTTATATTACTGTAGATATAGACTGTATGGGCTCCTGTCAGGTATATATTACTGTAGATATAGACTGTACAGGCTCCTGTCAGATATATATTATTGTAGATATAGACTGTATGGGCTCCTGTCAGGTATATATTACTGTAGATATAGACTGTATGGGCTCCTGTCAGGAGGAAGGAACAATCCGAAACGCGCGTTGGGGCGACAGGGGCAGCGTTGGTGGCTAGCCTTGTATATATCTTGGTATGTATGCCAAATGATGTGGTCATTATTATTATTTTCATGATTTGATGTGGTGATTATTATTATTTATGATTTAATTGGTATACTTTGTATTATGTTAGGTAATTCACTGATATCCATTATTATTTTTTTGGCATGTTCACATACGCTGCTTCCTGCATGTTTTTGGTATATGTCTCATGTGGCACTTTTAATTGTTTTCTTTTTGTGCTCTGATTTTTTGTGATATAAATAAAGATTATTTTCTACTTTTGTACAACGGACCTTA
Organism: Oophaga sylvatica; assembly: GCA_033576555.1. Classification (NCBI taxonomy): domain Eukaryota; kingdom Metazoa; phylum Chordata; class Amphibia; order Anura; family Dendrobatidae; genus Oophaga; species Oophaga sylvatica. The sequence continues at coordinate 94,782 of JARQOD010000862.1, forward strand.
TGACTGTTTTTTCTGTGCTATTGGTTATTTCAGGTATATATTACTGTAGATATAGACTGTACGGGCTCCTGTCAGGTATATATTATTGTAGATATAGACTGTACGGGCTCCTGTCAGGTATATATTACTGTAGATATAGCCTGTACTTGCTCCTGTCAGGTATATATTACTGTAGATATAGACTGTACGGCTCCTGTCAGGTATATATTATTGTAGATATAGACTGTATGGGCTCCTGTCAGGTTTATATTACTGTAGATATAGACTGTATGGGCTCCTGTCAGGTATATAATACTGTAGATATAGACTGTACAGGCTCCTGTCAGGTATATATTACTGTAGATATAGACTGTATGGGCTCCTGTCAGGAGGAAGGAACAATCCGAAAACGCGCGTTGGGGTGACGGCAGCGTTGGTGGTAGCCTTGTATATATCTTGGTATGTATGCCAAATGATGTGGTCATTATTATTATTTTCATGATTTGATGTGGTGATTATTATTATTTATGATTTAATTGTTATATTTTGTATTATGTTAGGTAAATTCACTGATGTCCATTATTATTTTTTTGGCATGTTCACATACGCTGCTTCTGCATTGTTTTGGTTATATGTCTCATGTGGCACTTTTAATTGTTTTCTTTTTGTGCTCTGATTTTTTGTGATATAAATAAAAATTATTTTCTATTTTGTAACAACGGACCTTATGACTGTTTTTTCTGTGCTATTGGTATTTCAGGTATATATTACTGTAGATATAGACTGTACGGGCTCCTGTCAGGTATATATTACTGTAGATATAGACTGTATGGGCTCCTGTCAGGTATATATTACTGTAGATATAGACTGTACGGGCTCCTGTCAGGTATATATTATTGTAGATATAGACTGTACGGGCTCCTGTCAGGTATATATTACTGTAGATATAGACTGTATGGGCTCCTGTCAGGTATATATTACTGTAGATATAGACTGTACGGGCTCCTGTCAGGTATATATTACTGTAGATATAGACTGTACGGGCTCCTGTCAGGTATATATTACTGTAGATATAGACTGTATGGGCTCCTGTCAGGTATATATTACTGTAGATATAGACTGTATGGGCTCCTGTCAGGTATATATTATTGTAGATATAGACTGTATGGGCTCCTGTCAGGTGTATATTACTGTAGATATAGACTGTACGGGCTCCTGTCAGGTATATATTACTGTAGATATAGACTGTATGGGCTCCTGTCAGGTATATATTACTGTAGATATAGACTGTATGGGCTCCTGTCAGGTATATATTATTGTAGATATAGACTGTACGGGCTCCTGTCAGGTATATATTACTGTAGATATAGACTGTACGGGCTCCTGTCAGGTATATATTACTGTAGATATAGACTGTATGGGCTCCTGTCAGGTATATATTACTGTAGATATAGCTGTACTTGCTCCTGTCAGGTATATATTATGTAGATATAGACTGTACGGGCTCCTGTCAGGTATATATTATGTAGATATAGACTGTATGTGCTCCTGTCAGGTATATATTACTGTAGATATAGACTGTATGGGCTCCTGTCAGGTATATATTATTGTAGATATAGACTGTACGGGCTCCTGTCAGGTATATATTACTGTAGATATAGCTGTACTTGCTCCTGTCAGGTATATATTATAGTAGATATAGACTGTACGGGCTCCTGTCAGGTATATATTATTGTAGATATAGACTGTATGGCTCCTGTCAGGTATATATTACTGTAGATATAGACTGTATGGGCTCCTGTCAGGTATATATTATGTAGATATAGACTGTACGGGCTTCTGTCAGGTATATATTATTGTAGATATAGACTGTACGGGCTCCTGTCAGGTATATATTACTGTAGATATAGACTGTATGGGCTCCTGTCAGGTATATATTACTGTAGATATAGACTGTATGGGCTCCTGTCAGGTATATATTATTGTAGATATAGACTGTACGGGCTGCTGTCAGGTATATATTACTGTAGATATAGACTGTATGGGCTCCTGTCAGGTATATATTATTGTAGATATAGACTGTACGGGCTCCTGTCAGGTATATATTATTGTAGATATAGACTGTGGGCTCCTGTCAGGTATATATTACTGTAGATATAGACTGTACGGGCTTCTGTCAGGTATATATTATTGTAGATATAGACTGTACGGGCTCCTGTCAGGTATATATTACTGTAGATATAGACTGTATGGGCTCCTGTCAGGTATATATTACTGTAGATATAGACTGTATGGGCTCCTGTCAGGTATATATTATTGTAGATATAGACTGTACGGGCTCCTGTCAGGTATATATTACTGTAGATATAGACTGTATGGGCTCCTGTCAGGTATATATTATTGTAGATATAGACTGTACGGGCTCCTGTCAGGTATATATTATTGTAGATATAGACTGTACGGGCTCCTGTCAGGTATATATTACTGTAGATATAGACTGTATGGGCTCCTGTCAGGTATATATTATTGTAGATATAGACTGTAGGGCTCCTGTCAGGTATATATTATTGTAGATATAGACTGTACGGGCTCCTGTCAGGTATATATTACTGTAGATATAGACTGTATGGGCTCCTGTCAGGTATATATTATTGTAGATATAGACTGTACGGGCTTCTGTCAGGTATATATTATTGTAGATATAGACTGTACGGGCTCCTGTCAGGTATATATTACTGTAGATATAGACTGTATGGGCTCCTGTCAGGTATATATTACTGTAGATATAGACTGTATGGGCTCCTGTCAGGTATATATTATTGTAGATATAGACTGTACGGGCTCCTGTCAGGTATATATTACTGTAGATATAGACTGTATGGGCTCCTGTCAGGTATATATTATTGTAGATATAGACTGTACGGGCTCCTGTCAGGTATATATTACTGTAGATATAGACTGTATGGGCTCCTGCCAGGTATATATTACTGTAGATATAGACTGTATGGGCTCCTGTCAGGTATATATTACTGTAGATATAGACTGTACGGGCTCCTGTCAGGTATATATTACTGTAGATATAGACTCTATGGGCTCCTGTCAGGTATATATTACTGTAGATATAGACTGTACGGGCTCCTGTCAGGTATATATTATTGTAGATATAGACTGTACGGGCTCCTGTCAGGTATATATTACTGTAGATATAGCCTGTACTTGCTCTGTCAGGTATATATTATAGTAGTATATGACTGTACGGGCTCCTGTCAGGTATATATTATTGTAGTATAGACTGTATGTGCTCCTGTCAGGTATATATTACTGTAGATATAGACTGTATGGGCTCCTGTCAGGTATATATACTGTAGATAGACTGTATGGGCTCCTGTCAGGTATTATTACAGTAGTATAGACTGTACGGGCTCCTGTCAGGTATATATTACTGTAGATATAGACTGTATGGGCTCCTGTCTGGTATATATTACTGTAGATATAGACTGTACGGGCTCCTGTCAGTTATATATTACTGTAGATATAGACTGTATGGGCTCCTGTCAGGTATATATTACTGTAGATATAGACTGTATGGGCTCCTGTCTGGTATATATTACTGTAGATATAGACTGTACGGGCTCCTGTCAGGTATATATTACTGTAGATATAGACTGTATGGGCTCCTGTCAGGTATATATTATTGTAAATACAGACTGTATGGGCTCCTGTCAGGTATATATTATTGTAGACACAGACTGTATGGGCTCCTGTCAGGTATATATTACTGTAGATATAGACTGTACGGGCTTCTGTCAGGTATATATTATTGTAGATATAGACTGTACGGGCTCCTGTCAGGTATATATTACTGTAGATATAGACTGTATGGGCTCCTGTCAGGTATATTTACTGTAGATATAGACTGTACGGGCTCCTGTCAGGTATATATTATAGATATAGACTGTATGGGCTCCTGTCAGGTGTATAGAATAGACAACAGATGAAAATTATTGGCAATTATCAAGACACATTCAGTAAAGGAGTGGTTCTGCAGGTGGGGACCACATCTCAGTACCAATGCTTTCTGGCTGATGTTTTGGTCACTTTTGAATGTTGGTTGTGCTTTCACACTCGTGGTAGCACGAGACAGACTCTACAACCCACACAAGTGGCTCAGGTAGTGCAGCTCATCCAGGATGCCACATCAATGTGAGCTGTGGCTGTCAGCGTAGCATCAAGAGGCGCTATCAGAAGACAGGCAGGGCCGGATTAACGTAGGGGCTGATGGAGCTGCAGCTCCAGGCCCCTTGTTAGAGATAGGCCCATCCACGGCTGCTCTCTGCTCTCCTCCCTTCCCTGTGCTGCTGACGTCAGCCTGGTGGTGGAGGGGGAGGTGAGCAGTCAGGAGAGACTGTGTGCTGGAGCCGGGGGGAGAGAGGAAAGCTGCTGCTGAAAGTACTGTAGGAGAGGAGTCGGCAGCAGCACAGTGTTATCTCATTCACCCAATACAGAAGCAGGATGTAAATGAAGGCAGAACATGTGACCACAGAGCAGCCAATCACAGCTCACCTTTCACTTGTCCTCATCCATGCACTGTCTTCTTACATCTTTGCCTATTGGCATCCTGCCCTGTGTTCAGTGTGTTGTAGTGATGGTCCCTGTCTGGAGGAGAGAGTTAGAGACAGGCAGGCAGAGGTGTGTGTGCTGTTACAAGAATCCCAGCCATATTACAGTGAAAGCAGATGGAGAATCCTGAAGTCTCTGCACAGGTTTGTGTTGTAAAGTGTGTGGTTTCTGACAAATTCCATCAGTAGCATTGAATGGCCCATAGTATATATAGGGCAGCATTGAGAGGCCCTCTCAATGCTGCGCTATATATACTGTGAGACAGTGAAGGAATGTGTGTTGAATGGGGTGTGCATTTCGCCTAGGTATAAGGGAAATGTGTGGCTTTGTAAACCTAGTGGTAGAGAAAGGTCACTACACCTCACATTCAGCACACACTTGCAGCACAGGCCTGAAACTACTCAGGTCTTGATTAGGAGACCAGAAGTAGGTGTCTGCAAACACAATCTGAGAGCTCATTCAGTCTGGACAAGGGGTCCAGGCACAGAAGGTGTCTCCAAGAGTGTGGGAGCTGTCTTTAGCCCGGACACAGGGAGGTGTCCTGGCACAAGGAAGCAGTCTCTAAGAGTGTGAGCTATCTCAGTCTGGGTGCAGGAAGTACCCCGGACACAGGAGTAGTCGCAGTGAGAATCCGTGCGAATAGCGACTGAATAGGAGGTGACCTCTCTCAAGTTTGGACATTGGAGTTGCCTAAAGACATAAGAGGAGTGTCTGTGAAACTCCATACTGGTAACATATATCATATGTGTTGTTTTGGGCACAGACTGGTAGAGTCTGGGTCCCGGATAGAGAGGGCCATCTATCTAAGTGTAATTAGAGGCTAGACAAGCCCAGGTTTTCTGTTTATGATTTGTTTTTATCTGTGTGCTGTGGACTTTAATAAAACTGGTTGCGGCCAGTTTTCACCAAACTGCTGTCTGAATGAACTGTTTCCGTGCCATTCTGTCTACCCAGACAGCGATCCTAGAGCTAAACCCCCCGGAAAGGCTACAATTGGCGGAGAATGCTGGGGCAGCGCAGGGCCTGGTACAGTTAGTGCTGGAGTGTGCATGCAGCACAGTGGCGAGAGACAGCATTAAAGGTGAAGTCTATTGAAATAGCAACAGAAAAAAAAAAAAAAAGTGTGTGTCAGCAGAAACGTCTGTTTGGAGCAGTCTTGGAGAGACAGTGGCCCTGATAGGGTCTGCAGAAAGAAAATGTATGCACAGCAAAGCTGAACTTGTTGTGAAAATGACTGTGGAATGTGCAGCAGCAAAAGAAAAGTTTGTGGAGCAGTCTTAAAGAGACAGTAGCCCTAATAGACTTTGCAAAGGAAAAAAAAAAAAAAAAAGTGGTTGCACAGCAAGGCTGAATTTTCTGTGGAAAAAAGCTGTGTAGTGTGTATGTCTTGAGTGAAGACTGCCGTTGTTAAGACAGAGAAGTCTGACAGCATGGATGACAGCATGGAGGCGCTGTTTGAACAAATGGCACAAGTTAATGTGCAACATAAAACTGCCGTGGTTGAGACAGATAAGTCCGGCCGTGTGAAGGAGCTCATTGAGTACCTGGTACAGGCCCAGCGAAGCATGGAGCAGCAGCGCCTGCAGTACCAGCGGCAAATGCAGCAGTACCAGCAGCAAATCCTGCAGCAGCAGCAGGAGAATAACCGGTTGTTTTTTGAGCAGGTTGCAGCACTGCAGGGGACTTGTGGTGCATCGTCCCAAAGTAATGTTGCAAAGTCACCTGACTTGTCCGCTGTGAAGAGGGCGGTAAGACGGTCCTTGGAAAAGATGACACCTCGTGATGATGTGGAGGTATATCTCACTAGGTTTGAGAGACTGGCAGAGAAGGAGAATCTGCCCCTATCTGAATGGGCCATGATGGTCGCACCATATCTGATTGGAGAGCCCCAAAGGGCATATGCTGACCTGAGCGAGCAGGACAGCCAAGACTATGCTAAGATGAAAGTGGAGATTCTTACCCGGCTGGGTGTTACGGTGACAGCCCATGCCAGGGGAGTTCATGACTGGAGATACAGTTGGGAGTCTGCAGTCAGCAGGCCTGATTATGGAGTTGAAAAGGTGGTAGTGAACCGCTACACCCGAGCATGTCCTACAGTGAACCGCTACACCCGAGCATGTTCTCCTGAGGTACAGCCGTCTGAGAGGACGTCACTTCAGAGTTCCCGGACGTCGAACTCTCCCGGTAGGAGCGTTCCAGCTGTTGGGGACATGGGGTATGCTGATAAGCGGGTTCAGGCCCGAGGGGACATGTGGGTGGAAGAGTGTGATGGACAGTGTTGGAGATGTCATGAAATTGCAGCCAACTGTCCACTAGAGGGGGAGCCTATGTGCCGTGATGTTGGCAGATCCCTCTCTCTCTGCGCAGAACCTGTGTGTGTGTGACCACCGCAACCGAAGAGACTGGACCACAGGTGTCCCCGGTGGTTACAAATGGTTGCTCAGCGCAGGCCCTCTTGGACTCAGAGAGTCCAGTGACTTCCGTATGTGACAGCCTGATTGATAGGGACTTCATCCCTGATAAGCACTTGAGTATGGTGTGCATCCATGGAGACACCAAAGTCTACCCAGAGACTGCCGTGGACTTGGTCCCCAAACTCGGGGAGATTTCATGTGAAGTGGGGGTAGTGAAGACCCTGGTGCAACCCGTTATATTGGGTAATGACTTTCCCGGTCTAAGGATCTCTGGGGGAGGGGTGATTCTGATGGACAGTGTGATGAAGCCCCTACTGAGGGTACGCAGTCCCGAGGGGCGGAACACGATGCTAGTGGGATGTTAAAATTATGTGATAATGATGATGATAATGCTAATGATGATGATGAACCTGATAATGATGATGATGACCATGAAAATGGTGCTGATGCTGGTAATGATAGTGATGATAATACTGATCATAGTCATGATAATGATGTTGATAATAATGATGACTGTGATAGTGATGAAATTCCTTTGCAGGTGATGTTGGGAGACGAGGATGGTGGTTCTCGGGAACCGAGTGTCCCTGACTTGCCTGTGTCCTGTGATGGTTTTGAGAGTGAGCAGTGGCGAGAACCCTCTCTTAAAACAGCACAGGAAAATATGATTGTTCTAAATGAGGTTTCCCAGGAGCCTGACTCTGAGGAGAGGTTCTCTCATGTTGCCATAAACACTGAAGTCCAGGGAGAGGTTGTGAGTCAGCTCCTGGTACCTGAACTATATAGAAGTGTAGTGCTGGGGTTGTCACATAGTCACATACTTGAGGGACCAGATGATGAAGTTAATGTTGTGGATGACATGTTAACTAAGGTTCCAGATCAGGATGTGAATGAGAATGAATTCTATACTCCTGAAAGTGAGCAGGATATGAATGAGAATGAATTCTATACTCCTGAAAGTGAGCAGGATATGAATGAAAATGAAGGGTATAGCCCTGACAGTGAGCCAGATGTGACTGAGGAAGTAGAGTGTGGGATGGACGGTGGGGCTTCTGGGCATGTCTTGCCAGAAGAGCCTGAAAGTGGGGAACTGGAGAAAAGTGAAAAACCCCCTATACCTTCTGTGATAGTTGGTGACACAGGGTCAGTGCACCAGGGACAGGAGGTACGTGAGTTTCTGAGGAAGAGTCAGCAGAAGTGTTCTGATGTGTCGGGTCGTACTTCTCTGGCCAGGCACTATATCAAAAATGAGCCCGGCCCTAAGGTCAAGATGAAACCGTGCAGGATACCCGAGGCCCGCAGAGAGCATAGGCCTGGGAGGGTACAGGGTAGTGCGGATGCTTCAGATGAAGAGAAAGCTGATGTTGGCTATGACAGTGGTGAGGATGAAGTTGATGAGGGCCATGACTGGTCCAGAGGTCACTGTCTCTGTTGGATTGTTGACCAGCCCTCCGGTCTGGATGACCAGCCCTCCGGTCTGGAGAAGAGGGAGGGGATATGTGAGACAGTGAAGGAATGTGTGTTGAATGGGGTGTGCATTTCGCCTAGGTATAAGGGAAATGTGTGGCTTTGTAAACCTAGTGGTAGAGAAAGGTCACTACACCTCACATTCAGCACACACTTGCAGCACAGGCCTGAAACTACTCAGGTCTTGATTAGGAGACCAGAAGTAGGTGTCTGCAAACACAATCTGAGAGCTCATTCAGTCTGGACAAGGGGTCCAGGCACAGAAGGTGTCTCCAAGAGTGTGGGAGCTGTCTTTAGCCCGGACACAGGGAGGTGTCCTGGCACAAGGAAGCAGTCTCTAAGAGTGTGAGCTATCTCAGTCTGGGTGCAGGAAGTACCCCGGACACAGGAGTAGTCGCAGTGAGAATCCGTGCGAATAGCGACTGAATAGGAGGTGACCTCTCTCAAGTTTGGACATTGGAGTTGCCTACAGACATAAAGAGGAGTGTCTGTGAAACTCCATACTGGTAACATATATCATATGTGTTGTTTTGGGCACAGACTGGTAGAGTCTGGGTCCCGGATAGAGAGGGCCATCTATCTAAGTGTAATTAGAGGCTAGACAAGCCCAGGTTTTCTGTTTATGATTTGTTTTTATCTGTGTGCTGTGGACTTTAATAAAACTGGTTGCGGCCAGTTTTCACCAAACTGCTGTCTGAATGAACTGTTTCCGTGCCATTCTGTCTACCAGACAGCGATCCTAGAGCTAAACCCCCCGGAAAGGCTACAATACTATGGGCCATTCAATGCTGCGCTATATACTAGAATGGGCCTCTCAATGCTGCCCTAGTGCCCTATATATACTATGGGCCATTCAATGCTGCGCTATATATACTATGGGCCATGCAATGCTGCGCTATATGGGCCTCTCAATGCTGCGCTATATATACTATGGGCCATGCAATGCTGCGCTATATGGGCCTCTCAATGCTGCATTATATATACTATGGGCCATTCAATGCTGCGCTATATACTAGAATGGCCCTCTCAATGCTGCGCTATATATACTATGGGCCATTCAATGCTGCGCTATATACTAGAATGGCCCTCTCAATGCTGCGCTATATATACTATGGGCCATTCAATGCTGCGCTATATACTAGAATGGGCCTCTCAATGCTGCCCTATATATACTATGGGCCATGCAATGCTGCGCTATATGGGCCTCTCAATGCTGCATTATATATACTATGGGCCATTCAATGCTGCATTATATATACTATGGGCCTCTCAATGCTGCATTATATATACTATGGGCCATTCAATGCTGCATTATATATACTATGGGCCTCTCAATGCTGCATTATATATACTATGGGCCATTCAATGCTGCGCTATATATACTATGGGCCATGCAATGCTGCGCTATATGGGCCTCTCAATGCTGCATTATATATACTATGGGCCATTCTATGCTGCGCTATATATACTATGGGCCATTCAATGCTGCGCTATATACTAGAATGGGCCTCTCAATGTTGCCCTATATTACTATGGGACATTCAATGCTGCACCATATACTAGAATGGGCCAGGAGCGTTTAAATGCCCTCTCTCTGTTATATATTGAAAATAGATTGCTGAATGAGCTTAATCTTGATTCTACAATTGAGGAATTTGCAAGCATAACATAACAGACTTTCTATATCCACTGTATTTATATTAGGCATGTATCATATATTTACTTTGTTTATATCTTTTACGTTACATTTTGGCCTTTGTGAATTTCCGTGTTTGGCCCCACCCCTTGCCCCGCCCCTTCAGCTCCAGGCCCATCATGTTCTTAATCCGACCCTGAAGACAGGCCCAGTGCACCAGGAGACATGGAGGGGGCCGTAGGGCAACAACCCAGCAGCAGGACCGCAACCTCAGCCTTTGTACAAGGAGGAACAGGAACACTGCCAGAGCCCTGCAAAATGACCTCCAGCAGGCCACAAATGTTCATGTGTCTGCACAATCGGTTAGAAACCGACTCCATGATGGTCTGAGTGCCCGACGTCCACAGATGGGGATTGTGCTTACAGCCCAACACTGTGCAAGACGCTTGGATTTGCCACAGAACACCAGGATTGGAAAATTCGCAGCTGGCACCCTGTGCTTTTCACAGATGAAAGCAGGTTCACACTGAGCACATGTGACAGACATGATAGAGCCCGGAGACGCCGTGGAGAACAATTTGCTGCCTGCAACATCCTTTAACATGACCGGTTTGGCAGTGGGTCAGTAATGGTGTGGGGTGGTATTTCTTTGGAGGGTTGCACAGCCCTCCATGTGCTCGCCTGAGGTAGCCTGATTGTCATTAGGTACAGAGATGAGATCCTCAGATCCCTTGTGAGACCATATGCTGATGCGGTTGGCCCTAGGTTCCTCCTAATGCAGGACAATGCCAGACCTTATGTGGCTGGAGTGTCAGCAGTTCCTGCAAGATGAAGGCATTGAAGCTATGGACTGGCCCGCCCTTTCCCCAGACCTGAATCCGATTGAGCAGATACGGGACATCATGTCTTGCTCCATCCACCAAAGTCACATTGCACCACATACTATCCAGGAGTTGGCGGATGCTTTAGTCAAGGTCTGGGAGGAGATCCCTAAGGAGACCATTCGTCGCCTCATCAGGAGCATGCCCAGGAGTTGTAGGGAGGTCATACAGGTACCTGGAGGCCACACACAATACTGAGCACCATTTTGACTTGTGTTAAGGACATTACATTCTACTTTAATTTTGTGGGTGACTACAAATTAAATTATAAAATTAGATTTCCATTGATGATTTTGTTGTCCACACATTCAACTTTGAACAAAACAAAGTATTCAATGAGAATATTTCATTCATTCAGATCTAGGATGTGTTACTTGAGTGTTCCCTTTATTTTTTGAATATACAGTATATATATATATATATATATATTACCAATTCATGAGCCATGTTTTGTAAAATCACAGTGACAAGTTAGTATAGAAAAGACAGAATAGATATATACAAATAGAATACATAGATATCTAGATGTCGGTGACACACACAACTACATGTATTTATATCACATAGATACAAGAAAAAATGTAAAATCACTGCAGGAGCTGACAAAGAGATGGATTACATACAGTAAATAGAAATAGAATAGGTAGATATATAGATGTCTGTCACAAATACAATTAGTACAGTGAGTGCAGCTTACTGTACATGTATTTAATAAACAATTTTTTGAAAAAAAAAAAATGGCGTGGCCTCCAGCACAATTTTCGCAACCAGCAGATGGAAAGCATGGGAAGGGGGTAATACCCATGGAGCTTTCCAGGTTATTAATATCAGCTCAGTCACAACTGTATACTTAGCCTTTACTGGCTATTAAAATGAGGGCCACAAAAAAAGAAAAAAAGTGATGTGAGGTCTCCATTAATAACCAGCAAAGGCTAGGCAGACAACTGAGGGCTGATATTAATATCCTAGGAAGTGGCCATGGACAATGCCCCCCAGGGATAAAAATATCACCTCTCAAGTCACCCAGAAAAGGCACATCTCTAAGATACGACAATTCTGGCACTTAGCCTCGCTCTTTCCACTTGGCCTGTAGGGATGGCAAGTGGGGTGATAGTTGGGGGGGTGGGTTTTAAGCCACCTTTGTATTGTCAGTTGAGATCAAGCCCTGAGGTTAGTTATAGAGAGAAGTCAATAAGATGCCCCCATTATTAACCCCATAATCACATTGTAAGAAAAACACACCCAGAAAAAAAGCCCTTTAATTGAAAGAAATGACACAGACTCCTTTAATATTCTTAATTAAACCATACATACGACCTTACCTATTCCCCCAATGCCCTCGTCATCTGCAAAAGAGGTAAAAAAAAAAAAAAAAGAACAATATTCCTCACCTTTCCGCAGATGCTTTTAATCCATTTGTCCCACGAAGGGTCCATATGTAGCCTGTCATCCAGTAGACACTGCCTGTGAACTGCAATTCCCTGTCTGAGGGCACCGCAAGCGTGAGAAAGTTCTGCTCGTGATGCAGTCTGACAGGTTCTGCGAGTTCACAGCCAATGAACTCACTTCACCTTTCTGATGTCAATGCGAGCGCTGTGGGAAGATTTCCCACTTCGCTCATGCCAACGTCACATAGGTGAAGTGAGTTCATTGGCTGTGAATTCGCAGGACCTGTCAGACGGCACCGCGAGCAGGAGAACTTTATCACGCTCACGGTGCCCTCAGAGAAGGAATAGCAGTTCACAGGGAGACACTGAGCACGCAGTGCTCAGTGTCTAGTGGATGACAGGCTGTATGGACACACCATGCTTCCATGCAGCTTGCCATCTAGATGTAGCAGAGCTAGACCCATCGTGAGACAAATGGATTATGGATTAAAAGCATCTCTGCAGAAAGGTGAGGAAAATATTGTTCTTTTTTTTACCTCTTTTGCAGAGGATGAGGGCATTGGTCGTGAACTCGCAGGACCCCAAACACTCGAGGTGTTAGGGCCCTGCCTGTAGACCACAGATGATATGGTAGTGACACAATTCTAGGTGGGAGATCAAAAGTGACAATTCCACTCTCGCCCTCAAAAGCCGTATCTGAAAAGAAAAAGTGAAATCATTAATAAAAAAAATAAAACCGAAGGCAGAAAACCGGCCTGGGCGATCCAGATCCGTGCTTGCCTCCTGACACTAAGCTAAAACAGATTAGCTTCATGCCAGTTGGTGGTACCATCCTCTACGTGGGGGGGGGGGTGGAAGGGAGACCTGCATTTTTTTTTTTTTGAATAGCATAAGCAGCATACACCCATGTTTTTTTGTGTCCCGCAGTGAAGCATGAAACCCCATACACCAACCAGAGGGACACAGCATAACCCCCACAATCATGAACTTCCACCTCACACTAACTAATCAGTGGACCTCACAGTGTAAACCCAACAAAGCACTCACGACGCCCCCTCCCCCAAGCGCAAATCCCCAGACACCCCTTCTCCCCCCGAAGGGTGAATCCCCATCATATGCCCCCACCCCCAAGCATAAATCTCAGACGCCCACCACCCGTCCCCAAGTAAAAAATCTCCCCATCTGATGTCCACCCCGCTTCCCAAGCATAAACCCCAGCATAAATCCCCCTGGATGCCCCCCTACGTACCCCATGCCCCCTCTCAGCAGCCCTCTGGATGCCCCTCTTCACACCCCATGCCTCCTCACATCAGCCCCCTGGATGCCCCCCTACATACTCCGTGACCCCTCACATCAGCCCCTTGGATGCGCCTCTATGACCCCGTCACATCAGCCCCCTGGATGCCCCTCTGCATACCTCATGCCTCCTCACATCAGCCCCTGGATGCCCCTCTGCATACCCCCTGCCTCCTCACATCAGCCCCCTGGATGCCCCCTACATACCCCTTTCCCCCTCACATCAGCCCACTGGATGCCACTCTGCATACCCCATGCCTCCTCACATCAGCCCCCTGGGGTGCCCCTACGTTACCCCATGCCCCCTCACAGCAGCCCTCTGGATGCCCCTCTATATACCCCCTACACATCAGCCCCATGGATGCCCCTCTGCACACCCCATGCCCTCCTCACATCAGCCCCTGGATGCCCCCCTACGTTCCCCGTCATCAGCCCCTGGATGCCTCTACATACCCCATGCCCCCTCACAGCAGCCCCCTGGATGCCTGTACATACCCCATGCCCTCTCACATCACCCCCTGGATGCCCCCCTACATACCCCATGCCTCCTCACAGCAGCCCCCTGGATGCCCCCGTTGCAATACCCCATGCCTCCTCACATCAGCCCTCTGGAATGCCCCCCCACATTACCCCATGCCTCCTCACAGCAGTCCCCTGGATGCCCCTGTACATACCCATGCCTCCTCATATCAGCCCCCTGGATGCCCCCTGTACATACCCCATGCCTCTCATATCAGCCCTCTGGATGCCCCCCTACATACATCATGCTCCTCACAGCAGCCCCTGGATGCCCCCCCCATCAGCCCCCTGTACATTACCCCATCCCTCCTCACAGCAGCCCTCTGGATGCCCCCCTACATACACCATACCTCCTCATGATATGGAAATTTAATTAGGATAAAAATATCCTTCAGTGTTTGCTGTTGCCATGTCCAAATCTCTATATTATGTCTTCTTTGAGCGCTCAGAACGAAATGAAAACTGTCCACAACGCAAGTGTCAGTATAACAGTTTGTCAAAAGACATACATTTATTATTCATTCAAGGTTTTATACGTTTACAAAAAGGGGCTGGTTAGTCAATTAACATACAATTAAAAGCTGCTAGATTATTTGGCTTGTTCTAGTTTAAATATGATAATTATGATAATCATGATAAAAAAGCTGAGGTTGCAGAATTATTGTTTTATATTCTTGTGACCTAGTTGTCTTGCATAACTATAATGTAAACAACAGATATCTAATAGGACTTTTGTACTTCATGCATTTGTTCCTTTACGAAGGCCAGATTTCTTTAAACGAACTGTTTTATAGTGGCCTAAAAAATATTGAGCACGGGGGTTTTTTTGCAAGTGAGATCTATCTAACCTGTGAATTACTTATATTTTAAATATACTTTGTATATGGGAATAATTTTATTTCCATGGACGGGGCCCCCCCCCCTTAGATAAAATTGCCCTAAAAACTGCTCCTGCCCAAAGCGCTGCAACTCTTTTGTGCTGCGGCGGGTTGAGAATTTGCCTAGCGCATTGGTCCCCCCCACCGAATCCCAGACTTTTCGCAAATGGGCGGTGGGGGACTGCCCCTGTCGGGGGTTTATTTTGTTTGCCAATCATAATTTTCATAGTTGATAGGAGGGTTTCATCAAGGTTGTGTATTCAAGTTGGAGGAAGTTCGGAGTTTCGGTCAAGCCGGCGTTCCAATCCGGACTGGTGCGGGTCCAAGTTTGGTGAGTGGAAACAAAATTGGTTGTTCCTGACAGGTTTTTCCATTATCCTGCGGATAAGGAATAACACAGAAAACCCAGAAAATTAATCCCAAAAATGTGCCCCCATAATGGCTTTTTCCCAACCTGTGCCAACATTTTTTTGCCACCCTCATCCACCCAAAGTTTGATCCCGGGTCGTGACACCTGATTCGGTTTCGTTCCTTGGATAATCGTAATTTTTCTGTTTTGCCTTTTGCTATCATTTGGGCCAGGTTGTCTGGGTGTGGGTGAACCCCCGGTGTTTTTGATCATTTTGTAAACCCCTCCTTTCTCTGTAGAATCATATCCAAAGCCTTTCTTTTTCGGGAATCCCAAATAATGGAAGGGGGGCCCCTAACTGTGCTGCCAAACCTTTTACGAATCTTTGGTGAAGTTAACAAATCTTTGCTGGTTATAATGATGTTTTTATAAATCAACATTTTTGTTTATAGTTACTAGTGGCAATTGTGACTCAAATCTGCTTTAACTTGGTCTTTTGGCCTTGAATCCATAAGTAGGTATTGTCTGGTCAGTCAGAGCATCCACGACTCCTTCCCTGGCTTGGTGTCTTTCCTGGTAGGGGAGCTTCCTTGCAATGCGATAGTGGTCCCAAAAGGTTTTCCCTTGTTACACAGTGTCACGTTTATAGCAGTTTTTATTTATGTGATGTAAAGTAATCATATCAAATGGGCAACTTACTTATAACATGGCTAGATATATGATAAACATAGAATTCCTGACAGAATGTCCAGTGGGTCAATACGGAATCCGTTATCGCTGTCTCCGGCTAGAGGGTGAGGGGTCTATGCTGACCCTACCCTGGGGTTTCCCAATAATCCCTCTACCTGGGGTACTTTAAGGTTAAGAGGTCCGGCCACCAGCGTAAACCCTGTCTCCTATCAATTTCCCCGCCAACTGTAATCTAGTTAAGAAGTCCTAAGAAGGACCCTGATTTACCACCAAAGGGGAATTGAACAGGTCGGTTAATGAAAAAGAAAGACATCAAGCAGACAAGAAATAAAGTAAATAAAGTTCTTACTTAAACACTACACCGTAGGAACCCCCTAAGGTCTCAGAGATAAAACTTTTTTAAACTGTAAGAGTAAAAAACAACAAGGAACTTTTAGCTTAATATTCTAAACCGTTTACTGCTAGATACATGAATGCTTTCCGGGGATCTAACAAGCGACTGAAAGGTATTTGAGGAACTAATTAGAAAAATAATCAAAAAGCGCCGGGGCGGGTTTGGGCCTAGTCTTGCAAAGGCTTGTAAAATTAACTCCCTCATTACCAAACACAAAGAAACAGCAACTCAGCTGTGAGAAGGGCAGGTGTGTAATCGCGCCCATCCTCGTGGCGATAACCCTTTCAGTCCCCCCCTCTACGGGGGACTCCGGACCCTCTGGGCCAGGTTTGCCCCGGGGGAGTTGTGTGAAAGGTCCAAAAAAAAAACGATCTGCGTTAACATCAGACGCAGGGACCCACGTCCTCTCCTCGGCCCCTACCCCTCCAATAAAACCAAGTACTGAAGGGTTCGGCGCCCTGAGACGTGAGTCAATGTTTTTGACCCATGAAATTCCACGTTATCATTGACCACCACTGAAGGGGGAGGTAGAGGTGACGGTTTTTGACTGGGCCACATACTTTTTAAGTAAGGACTTGTGAAAACTTTGAATTTTAAACGTAGGAGGGGGGGGACCAGACGAAATGCCACAGGATTAATTTGGAACTGATCCTTTTCGGCCGGAATTTTGAATCTGGGACCCAAACCTCCAGGAGGAAATTTTAAGTTTTATTCCTGGTAGACAACCAAAACCAGATCGTTCACCTTCAGATCTAGACCAGAAATCTCCCCCCTATCAGCCATCCGTTTGTAACGGTTCCCCGTAACCTTCAGTCTTAACCGATCTGGAACTATCAGGTCTCCTGGAAGTCCCACAGGGGCGCCCCCCTGAGGCCCCCAATACCTCCCCCTCAAAGCTCAGAGCATACAGCTGACACTACAACTCCCTCCGAGGAATAGGAACCGGATCATCCGTCTTCCCGGCCCCTGGGAAAAGTATCGAGATAAAGATCAGGAAGCAACTTTATTGAGCAGTCTATGCGCGATGAGGAGGTAACTCTTTACACCCCTCCTCTGAGAACTTCTCCCCAAAGATCCTCCAGAAAAAGGAGGACCAAAGTCCTAGGCACAACCGCACCGATGACCGTGCTCATGCTAGTTATTCCTGCAAAATTCACCCCCTGGCTTATCTTTCTGGATTGCCAATCAATCACTGGGTTATGTTTAGCCAACCAAGGAAGTCCCAACACAATAGGAGTAGGTAGACCCTCCAACACTAACAAGGACAATTGCTCTTTATGTATTTGCCCCTACTCGAAGATCTATGTTATGAACAGCTTGTACCAAGCTACCTTGACCGGAGAGGTCTAGAATCATAAGAGACTATAGGGACCGGTTTGGCCAATACATTCAGTTGCATTACCATGCACCTGGGCAAACCGAGCGTCCACCAGATTAGCCCCGGACCCACTTATCAAGAAAAACAGAAATCCTCTCAGTTCTAGTACCAATCACCACTCCGCAGGCACGAGAAAGAGAGGGATTTGGGGACGAAAAACACACTCCCAGGTTAACCCCTTTTTGCTCAAAGAGGCCCGGGATGGACACCCCCCAACAAAATTGTCCCTCTCTCCGCAAAAGAAAACACCTTCTAGTCTTGCGGCGCACCGCCGATTCCCTCCTACAAAAAGATGTCCCTCCCAACTGCATGGGTTCCTCAGAACAGACCAGGGGAACCTCAGTATAAGGGACTTTAGTAGTAGGTGGAGTCATCACGGGAGGCGGAGTTACCTCGCGTCTTCCCCGAATTCGTCTATCAATGCGAAAATAGCGAGGGCCATAGCAGCCTCCAGTGATGGAGGAGAATCTACTGAGCCAACACATCCTTTAATTTGTCAACAACCCTTGACAAAACTGGCTCCTAAGAGCTGGGTCATTCCACTGAGTATCTGTTGCCCATCTACGGAACTCAGAAGAATATTCCTCCCTGGACGATTTCCTTGCCGTATTTTACGTAACTTTGCTTCAGCAAGGGAAACTCGATCCGGATCATCATAACCAGACCCAGGGCAGTAAAAAATCGATCGACTGACTGGAGTTGGGGGAGCCTGGAGGAATGGAGAACGCCCAAGCTTGAGGGTCCCCTTGTAAGAGTGAGAAAACAATTCCCACCCTCTGCTCTTACTCCCAGATGACCGAGGCCGCAGCCGAAGTACAATTTACATGCCTCCGGAAAGTAAAAAATTTGTCCCGCCCACAGTGAACCCCGTCCGGGAGAGCAACCTTAGGTTCAGATCTGTTTGCTCCGGGGGGGACAAAACCTTGGACTTAATGTTGCAAATCCATGGACAACCCCTGCAATGCCGGGCCAGCTGGGCTACTGGATCCATGACAGCTGGGGGAATCTTTAGTAAGGGCCGGTTGAAATGTCACGCTGTATAGCAGATTATATATATATGTGATGTAAGTAATCTATATCAAATGGGCAACATACTATATAACATGCGCATAGATATATGATAACATAGAATTACCTGACAGAATGTCCAGTGGGGTCAATACGGAATCCGTTATACGCTGTCTCCGGCTAGAGGGTGACCGGGGTCTATGCTGACCCTACACTGGGGTCCTAATAATCCCTCTACCTGGAGGTACTGTTAAAAGGTACAGAGGTCCAGGCCACCAGCGTAAACCCTGTCTCCTATCAATCCCTGCCAACTGTAATCTAGTCCTAAGAAGTCCTAAGAAGGACCCTGATTACCACCAAAGGGAATGAACAGGTAACGGTTAATGAACAGAAAGACATACAAGACAGACAAGAATTAAAGTAAATAAAGCTTTACATACAACACTCACACACAGAGGAACACCTAAGGTCTCAGAGATAAACTATAAGCTGTAAGAGTAAAAACAACTAAGGAACTCTTAGCTTAAATATTCTCAGAACCGATCCAGTCTGCTAGACTACATGAATTGCTTTTCACGGCATCTAACAAGCAGACTGGCAGGTATATGAAGGAATCTAATTAGAAAATAATCAAAAGCAGCCGGGCGAGGCTGGACCTAGTCTTAGCAAAGAGCTAGGTAAAATTAACTCCCTCATTTTCCAAACACAAAGAAACAGCAACTCAGCTGTGAGAAGTCAGAGTGTGTAATCGCGACGATCCTCGTGGCGATACACCCATGACACACAGAGGTTGGTGTCATCTGGGGCTCTTGGACAGGATCATCAAATCTGGCAGTGAAGAG
This sequence comes from Oophaga sylvatica, assembly GCA_033576555.1. Classification (NCBI taxonomy): domain Eukaryota; kingdom Metazoa; phylum Chordata; class Amphibia; order Anura; family Dendrobatidae; genus Oophaga; species Oophaga sylvatica. Next base: position 114,521 of record JARQOD010000862.1, read on the forward strand.
AAAAAACTCGAGAATGGACATTAGTTTTTGACCAATTCATTACATAAGTGTTATGATTTGGTAGCTGAGGAGAGCAGGCAAAAAAGGCAATACACCAGAGAGGTTGGAATCTATGGGATTGCAGTACCCTGACTAACCACCACAACTAAAGGCAGCCGTGGAGCGTTCCTACGTTGGTCCTAGACGCCTCGTCACAGCCTGAGAAGCTAACTACACCTAAAGATAGAAAAAGGAAAGCTATCTGCCCCGGAGCAGATCCCCAAAGAACATAGAAGCCCCCAAACATGTAATGGCGGTTAGACAAGAGGAAATACAGACACAGACAGAAATAGAATGAGCAAACGCTGGGGCCCAATCTGTCTAGATAGAAAAGGATAGGAATGGCACTTACTATAATCCCAAAAAACCCTGAAAAGTACCAACTCTACTAATTACAAAAACACCTGAGATCACACGACCTCTACCACCTAAATTAGTTCTCTGGTGTAACAAAAACTAAACAGCAACCACTGAAAAAAAACTGGAAAAGGCAAATGAACAAACAACGTGGCTGAACTAAACTGCAAGCACCAAAAAAACTAAAAGAAGAAAATGTGTTATCTGTTAGCAGAAGATGCAGGCACGAAACAGCTTTTCTGGGTCTCTGGGAGTGTGCCGTACGCTAAACAGTGCAATTAGGAGTGTGTCATGCCATGGTTTGCGTGTCTCTTGGGCAATTTTTCAGCATTCTATTCTTAAGTGTTTCGTTCAGTTTGTTTTCCTTCCTGCTGCTCTGGGGGTGGTAAGGAGTGTGTAGGCCTAAATCTGACCCTACTGCTAATCGGGTCTTGTGTGTCAGATTTGCTGTGAATGCGGGTCCCTGATCACTTTCTATCATTTTCTGGAACCCCGTATCTGCACACTATTTTCCGAAAGTAGCTTCGTTGCAGTAGTCTTTGCTGACTTGGAAGGCTTCTGTTCATCTTGAAAATACTTCTTTTGACCACAATGGCGTATTTGAATCCTTCACTTGGCGATATCTGGATGTGGTCTATCTGGATCCTTTGAAGCTGGTAGAGTGGTCTTTCCAGATGAGGTGAGGGGGACTTTCTTCCATACGTCCAGGCTTGCATTTGCCGCAGGTCGGACAGCTGCTGGTGAATTTGGCTGTTAGGGTGGAGATCCCTGAAGCGAACCAGTAAGCACCAATCAGATCATTCATCTGTGTCTTTGATATGTGGATGTGGGGTCCATGTACCCATTGGACCACCATAGGGTGCATACTTTGTGGTAGGCAGAGTTTGAAGTCTATTATTGATAGCCTTCCTTCTTCCGTGTTGCTTTTTTTTTCGCATTCAGCTCTTCTTCTCCTTTTGAGCTTGGTCTTGCAACTTCTTGAGCAGATCCCAGGACGTCTTTTTTGTCAGGTTTCTTGTCTTTAGTCGTCATGTAGTAGCCGTCCGGCTCTACGACCTCTCCCACTTCTTCATGTTGTCTTCCTTTGGCTGCTTCTTTGGCTGCCATGTCTGCCATGTTATTGCCTCACGCCTCTTCTGTTCTCAGTTTTCCATGCACTTTGATTTTTCAAATTGCCACCATTTTGGAAGTTGGAGTATACCCAGTAGGTCCCGAAGGCTCCATGATGCTTCACGGTTGTCCCGTTTGCTGTGATGAAGTCCCTTGTAGCCCAGATGGGTCCAAAGTCATGTGCTATGCCATGCGAGTACCTGTAGTGCGTGTAGATGTTTGCAGTCTTGCCTTCTGTCATCTGGCAGGCCTTCGTCTGCTTCCTGGGCTGACAGGCTAGGTGACAGACTTCTGGACCACAGGATTTCTTGATTGCTGGTCACTGCACTTCCTGTGTTGAAACTTCTTCTGGAGCCATCCAAGTATCCCCCCTTGGGAGTGGGAGTAGAGTGGCCGGGCTGAGGACTGTAGGTCTGGAGACGGTGACATTATGAGACAAAGGCAATAGAGGCGCCACAAAGATGCCTGGCGGTGGGGAGATTACTGTTGGTTGAGCTTGATTGAAGATTGCCAAGATGTCATGCGGAGTGAGAGTTTCCAGTGGCTGTCCAAGAGTGATGTCAGCAACCTTGTCCAGGAGGGTGTGTGCTGCGGATACTGCCATCAGGCAGGAGGGTGCTCTTCTTGCAACTGGATCCAAGCGGGCTGAGAGGCAGCCTAAAAGCCTCTGTTTTCCCCCGTGAATCCGTGCCAGGACTCCAGTAGCATGACCTTCTTTCTTCCATCAGGTAGATCGGAAAGACTTTTCATAGTCAGGTAGGCCTAGTATTGGCGCTGAGACTGTGGAGTTCTTCCAATCTCCTGAATGGGTTGAAGGCTGCGTCTGATAGAAGGAGCGGGGTTGCGTTGATGCAAGCGCACAGAGGCTGCATTAGGACTGAGGCATCAGGGATCCAGGTTCTGCAATACAGTGTCCCAGGGATGTAACTTGCTTCTGGCATCACTGGACTTTGTTCTTCCAGACCTTGCGTTGCTGTTCTTCCAGGTAGAGTAGGAGAGACAAGGAATAGACTGTGCAGGTGTCGATGTCAACCACACAAAAGAGAAAATCATCCACGTGTTGTAGAAGAGTGACTCTTGCATATTCTGCAATCCAGTTGACGAGGATGGAGGACATTGTCTTGGTGAAACTTAAAGGGCTTGTTTTGAGCACCTTGAGGCAACATTGTCCATATGCACTGCACTGGTGCGTGAAAGCAGGCCTCCAGGTGGAGGGGAAACACTGAAGAAGGTACTGGCCAGGTTGATCACCGTGAATACCGTTGCGGTGACTGGGACTCTTGAGAGCAGAGTGTGATGGTTCAGCACTGTTGGGGTTTCAAATACCATAGCCTCTTTCGCGGCCTCCAGGCCTTGCACCATTCTGAACTCAGTGGGGTTTACAGTCTTTTTCTTCACTGTGGAAAGCTGGGATTGATTCCGATGGGCGAGGCAGCCCAGTTTGGCCTTGTCCTTCAGTATGCGGCAGGGGACTCCCATCTGCTGGTGCAGAGCTGGCGGGAAAAGAAGCCGTCTACTAGGATCCACATCATGAGAGATGACGACCAGCTGGCTTTCTTGTTCTCCACCAAGACAGTCCTGTGTTAGCACCTGCTCTGGTCACAGGGGGTCTTCTTGTTGGGACGTCTCCTTAAACGGCTGCTTTTTTTCTCAGCACGGGCCATCAGTAGTTTCTTTTTCTCCAGCTCGGTCTCAGGTCAATATTTGTGCACAAGTTTGAAGAGCTGAGTGGCCTTTTGCCGGTCTAGGGCCTGGGTGAACTGGTTGATTGCAGGGGGCACCTCCTGGTGCTTGCAAAAGATGAACCTCTGGCGTTAGAGCTGGATGAGGTGTTGCCATTCCATGAAGCGAGTAGAGTCCTTCTTGAGTTGAATATCCTGGCCAATGTCAAAGTTCTCAGGCCGTCTTCTTAGGCGAGTTCACTTAGACCTTCAGTTGGTCAGAGACATCTTGACTCTGGGTGATGGAGTGGCTTTTCTGGTACTATGTCCAGCACCTCCTGTGATAGGTCTGCAGTGTGGTTGTTTGAGGTTCCTGTTCTTCTTGGGTCAGGGGTGAAGAAAGTGTCATGGTCCCATCTTCCTGGAACACTCTGGTCGCTTTCAGCTTCTGCAGTAGGTCCACTCCCAATAGGTTGAGGGTGCAGGTTTTTTACACAACAAACTGGGACATGATGGAGTGTTCTGGCTGAGTCCACACGCTCAGGGGCTTCATAATCTGGAAATATCTGACTTGACCATCAATTCCCATGCAGGAAGCAGAAGATTCTGATAGGTAGGTGAGGTTGCGGAGTTCCACAAGAAAAGATATGACTACGCCATCCACTCTCAGGATATTGGTCCCACTGGTGGGGTTCCTTGTGGACTTGGTGTGCTCTTGTCCTATGGACGGGGTTCTTCACTGCTTTCTGTGTTTCTTCTTTTTTCTGGGTGAAGTCAGTGTTCTGCACTTGTTCCGGAAATGACCAAACTCGCCACAGTTGTAACACTTGACATTCCTTCTGTCCCGGCGGGACTCAATCCTTTTTGCTACAGTGAGCAGGGTATCCATTGCTATTGACGTGTACTCAGGCCTGGCTGCTACCAGTGGTTTCCTGATTGGTTCTCTCAGTCCATGCACAAAAGCCTGTGCCAACATCCGTCTGTGTGTCTGATCATGGGTAATGAGGCCCAAATCTTGAAACACTTGCATTACTCTGTCATGGAACTTCTCCACAGACTCTGTCTTGTCTTGACTCGTGACATGTAGGCTGAGAGTTTGTCCTGTCAGTCTGCTTTTGGCCCATTCTCTGAGTTGCTCAATTAGCTTTGGTCCTGTCTCCCAGGCATACGCATCTAACTCTGTTGGAAGCTTGAAGTGTTCTTCTCATAATTGGCCAGAATGCATCACCTGCTTTTATTTCCATTACGGTCCAGAGATCAGTCCAGGCTGCTGCATACGTTCGCTGGATCTGCTGCATTTTTTGGCAAAATGGCATGGGGTGTATCCCTGGGTCTGGCAGCATACTGATCACCTGGCTTGGGATGAAGGGCTCATAGGATGGTGCCTCTACCTGTCCCTGCTCTATTGGTGCTTGTGTGTTTTCTTCCCTAGTATTGGGCAGCATGTGTGACGTTGCATCTTCATCTTCATCAGATAAAAGTGACATTGTGTACTTGGTGCATACACTGGGTGAGATTTGGGCTTTAAAGTTGTCTTGCTGCATGGGGATTTCCCACTTTCTTGCTGAGGCTGCGGTGGATCAGTGTCATGGTTCCATGCTAGCAGCCCTGCTTGGCACTGAGGTTCCTCATTTGTCTCTGTAGCTATACCACCCCCCTGTGAAGCCCTAGCTGTGGACTGTTGTGTCTGGGGGCTACATGTAGCGTTTTGTGTAGGGAGATCTGCACTTTCTTCTCCTGATATAATGACTGGCAATGTTTGTACTGTGCTTGGGATAGACAAGGTGCCCTGTGCTGGAGACACTGAATACAGGGACACCACATTGCTCGGATTGGGCGTTGACCCAGTTGATAACGAAGTAGAAAAAAGAGGAAGAGAAGGGAGGTGTGAGGGAGAAGCGAGAGAAAGAGGAGGGGAGGGAGGAGAAGAGTGAAAGGGGAAAAGAGAGAAAGATGGAGGAGAGAGAGAAGAAAGATGGAGGGGGAGAAGTAGAAGAAGATGAAGAAGAAGATTTGAGAGTTGGAGAGGAAGAGATAGAAGAAGAGGAAGATGAAGAAAATGGATGTGTCAGAGATGTGATGGAGGGAAAAGAAGGAATGAGAGGGATGGCAGCGAGGAAAGAGGAGAAAAGTCTGAAGAAGAAAGAGAAAGGGACTGAGAGAAGAAAAAGGAGAGGGTGTCCCCCCTGTGACTCTTGAGAGGGGATGGTTGAAACAAAAATGCCTTCTCCCTGTGGAGAGAGGCGGGGAGCGTTTTTCCCTGTACAAGGCTCCTTACTCAATGAGAGCAGCCTACACCTGTCCCGTGTCTCCACATGATGGACATGTGATGTGTGTGACTCTGAATTCTGCTTTTGTGACATGTCAGTGATCTTTTTCTCACAGATGATTTAACACCTTTTCAAACTTATTCACATAAAAAAAAAAAAAAAATCACTTCCTGGTCCGTTCAAATTAACTTGCTGTATCTTTTACCACGATGCACCGCTGCTCTTTTATAGCAGA